>CM035158.1:113493901-113785237 GCA_020205615.1 Panax quinquefolius | reverse complement strand
TTTTCTTCTTTTTCTCTTTCTCTTGTTTTTTCCAACGATATGATGTGTTTAATTTTCCGGAGTGGACTCCGATCGGGGCTGCTTTTGTACCACAATCTCTCTTTTAGAAGTGGTGAAGTTTGGTTCAGATCTTTGCAGCCATGATTTCCCCTTTCTCGCTTTCTTCTTTTTCTTCTCTTTTAGAGTTTCTTTTTTTTATTGATCTACCATAGCGGCTTGGAAACACTCAAATGGTACTTAGATTTTGATGAATAATAGATTGGATACTAGTGAATAATGGCTGGGTCTTCCACCCAGATTTGTAACTTGGGTCAAAATTTTGATAAAGTGACATGAACAGTATATGAGAGTACATTAGAAGATTAAATTTTAGTTAAGTTTGATGAAGATTCATGTTAAATCCATATGAATATATGCTTCACAGAACCAAACACCATACAGCTCGACTGACTTGCAGCCATAAAATGGCCCACCAAAAAGAAAATATTAGGGAAGGAAGGAAATATTATATACTGCAAACAAGGAACTATGGTAGTATGCCAAAAAGATATAACATAATGAGAAGATTTCAAATGCCAACCAGGATAACTGGTAGTACAAGAGAGAGGATAAATTCTTCCAAGAACTCCAGCAAGATTTTTTGATTCAAAAAAGTTGTTGAATGAACATACCTCTTCCTTATTGCCCCATCCCTCATATGACACAAAATAGCCATTTGGTGTAAGTGCCTCGATTGTTGCATCATACCTGAACATTCAACTAAATCAAACACAGAAAAAGAAACGGTAAAGCTAATGAAAAAGGACGACGGAAAATGATTTCAAAAAAAAAAGATATTTCTTGTAAGGGAGTACCACTCTCCATCTTCGCTCCAAACAGCTTGAACTTTAGTGCCAACAGGGAGTTTGTCAGATTGATCAGACATGTTACCCGAATCCTAATTGATAAGATAGACATTAACACATGAGAGAAAATAGATGTATTGAATCAAATACCAGATAGAAATTGTTAAACAGAAGAAACTTAAGTACCTTGCCTCTCAAAAAGAATTATATACATTTATTTTATTTTATTGATAATTAGAAAGGAAGTAAATACATGTTAGCCAAATATTTCCCAATCAAACCAAAGCTTTGAGTGCCTCCGTGATGTTCCTTGTAAGGTTTGAGCCAATTTGAGGGTTCAAACCATGGTATTCTCTCTTTCTCTTCTCTCCTAAACAATTTCCCAATCAAAGAAGGGGATCCAATTAAAATGTACACTGTGGTGTATGACCATTAGAGCTAAAGTAGTAAAAAGTTCAGAAGGACTGAAGGCAAGCTTTTATGCTATTGCTTTAGAGTCCGAGGCCTTCTGGTAGATCTTTCTTATTTAAGAAGATACCTCATCTTCATTCTGTAAAATGGTTATACATAAAAGAACAAGATTTTATTAGAAGAAGAAAATTCTGATAAATTAGAGTTCTAAGATTTGGGGCATTGTGAAAAACGAACTATAAAATGCCTTTGACAGTTGGTAATAGTGTTCTCTACCATTACTCCAAAACAAAAAGGAAGCCAAATAATGTTGTCCAAGCTCAAAGTATTTGCATCTAAAGTGCTTGACAAACTGCAACTCTAACTTACATGGAAGTATAGAATTTACAGTAGAATGTTTTGAAGTCCAACACATGAAGAGGACTGGCATTACTTACTAAAGGTGTATGTATGAATCCAAAAGGTATTTCAAGAAAATCCATCAAAAAATTTGTAAAAAATACCAGTATAGCAGTATTTCTTCCTTTTCTACTAAATATAAATCCTCTATTCATCAAATTCAATTATTTTCCCTACTTCAAAATAATTGTTCCTTCATGAGATAAAGAGTATTCCACCACGCTTAAGAGAACTGATGTAGAAAAATTAACACAAAATTTACCATATAATGCTGAGAGGTCCCTATAGGATGGTGCAAACTAGGAGATACATCAGCACCTGTCCCAAAAGTCAATCCTGATTTCTGACTTTGCCTTGCAGTTTCCAGGAGTTCTTCAGTTAAAGCAATTACCTGCATCCCAAAAAGACTTGGCCATGTCAATAATTAATATCACAAGTTTACACATCAGAAAAGCTAAATGTCGTGGATGTCGAACTTAGAATCTTAGTGTGAACATCTGAAATCAGGAGACACAATGGAAGACTGGCCATCACGACATATAGCAAACCTGCACAGGAACCAAGATACAGTGATGGACATCTTTGATTAACTTTCTAGAATAATTTCTAAGGAATCTTCACAGAGTTTATGCTATCCTGTGTTTCAGGTTTATTATAACAAAGACATAATACTCACCTTCTTATAAACCCAAGGATAACGAAATGTCATTCACTCATTGGCAATTAATGATGTACTACTTCCTTCAGCAAACATAATTATCACAAGCACACCACATATAGGGAGATAGAGACAAAGAAAGAGAATAGCACTGAAGAGTTAGACAACCTACGATCAATTGACCACCTATGATCATTTCTATGAAGACCTTCTATATTTAGTAGAGGTTGTTTCTGTTTACCCAAAAACATTAATTCAGCTACTAAGGTTCTCATGACAAACTCTAGAAGCACTACTTTAAATATTTCAGGTGATGAAAATAATTGAAGTGCCACATATCAAAAGGACAGAATAATGGACTAATAAAAAATTAGATAAAAGAAGACAACTTTATTGATGAAGAACGAATAATTTCTTTTATAAATTACTCAAGAAATAAAAAGCAGGCGGTAGACAAGAATTCCTCCCAAAAGATATAATGGACTAATAAATAAATGGGAACAAATTGAACAAAGGTCACCTCTGCAAGCTCCTTTTCCATGTCTTCATACTCGGAGTTCCCTGGGTCATCATCCAAGAGACTCCTAACCTGGTGCATGGCCAATGAATAAATCCTCATTAAAAAGCATAATTAACATGATAGGTCAGAGCAGAACAAAGCCCAAAATACCAATAAAACAAGGGAGTTTAGCATTATTGCAGTAAAGGTTAAGGAAACTAGAGAATTTTGAATCCAAGACAACATGGTATAAATTGCATTTAAGAAAGTGAATCAGATACTAAATATGTCTTGTGGAGTGCACGTCCAAATGAGCTAGCATGAATGCAAACGAATAAATTCATCCAAATAAGGGATCATATGCATGTGTGTGTGTGTGTGTGCATATTTGTATAAATAAATAAATATATATATATATATATAACTAACTAATTATCTACCGTCCTATGGACAAAGTAAAGAGAGAATCAATTTAAAGGTTGCGACTGTAATATTAGTCCAACCTCAAGTTTGAATGTTTGATTAGTCTTGGGAAGCATGTTTAAATAAACATTAATATTTCAGGAATGTTGGTGTTTCAACCTTTGGAATCAGCTTCCTGATAAGTCATTCCTCAATAGTTCATTACACATCTGTCGCCTCGTTTCCTCGCAGTAAGTTTACAGTAAGGGAAAGAAAAGGTCCAAAAGGATGAAAAGAAAATGAAAGGAAAGGGGAAGAATTAACCTTTTAATGAACACAATTCCTACCATATATACTTTAATACTCCTCAATCTCATGTGTGATGCTAAAATTCAGTGCTTCTTTCACTTTCTTTTCCTTTTCCTTCACTTTTTATGTGTCCAATAAGTTCCCAATATTGTATTGTGCTTAGTACTTTTTACTAATCACTGTTTGGAGTCTATTTCTACTTCTCCTTCTAAAACCAAGTAATACTGATGACAATTCCACAAAATACAAAATACTTTCTCCTAACCTTTGTTAACTTGTGAATTTAAATAATAGGAGTAGTCAACCAAGACTTAATTCTCTTATTTCCACGCATTATACCCTAAAAGTAATACACTGCTAATTGAATGTGATCCAAAAAGTTTCAATCCTCACATTTAACTTCAACGAAATAAAGGGTAATATAGCAAAAGTGAACTATCATGATGTGAGATAAAGTAACTTAATTTAAGATATCATAAGAAGGAGGGTACTTAAATTGGAACGGGGGAGAATAAGTTTGAGGATTCTGGTACCCCTCCTCTAGACAAAGCAAAGTAAATCAATTAGAATTTTATTTTAAAACAGAAATGAAAAGGCTTTGAAATTACCAAAAAGTTAACAAGCAAGAAAACACCCCAATAACAATGTAGCAGCATAGAATTAATATATATATATATATATATATATATATATATATCAAGTTACAAAATTGAATTTGACTTTCATTAAGAAACTGACAGATTCCAACTTTTAGAGATAATAAACAAGGAGAACAGCCTATCAAAAACCCTAATTGAAGAATCCAAAATTTATTTTTCTTCAATTGACAAAAATTATAATTTCAAGCGGAAAAATATGTAATAATATATCAAATTTTATAGAAACAAATACCTGGTCAAGCTGTTCTTTGTAAGTAGAAAGATTGGAAGCAAGTTCTTCTATGCTGAGTTCGTCGCCGCCTCCTTGCATATTTCTTGTAATTTTTCTTACTAAATTAATAGAAAATTTTGATTTTAGTTACAAAATTGGACGCCAGTGTTGCTGATGTTTTTCTGGAGAGAATTTAAACCCTTGTACCGGAGGCGGAGAGAGACAGAGACAAAGACAGAGACGGAGGGAATTGAGCGTCCGGGATTAAGTCTGTTTTTGTTCGTAGGGAAGAATGTGTACAACTACGTATCACTCCCTGACAGTTTGAAATTATTATTTTATGCTCCTCTGGACTTGGATTTCTGACACCTAACCCCTTGGGATTTTAACTAAGTAAAGATTTTTAAAAGTCAAAAATGCACCTTAATTAGTCTAGCCCTATCCCTAGCGAATCAGGATCGATTTCTCTGTGAGGATCTTGTGAGGGTTTTGTTGTAGGGTTGACAACACATTAAAAAGGAGATCCAACGGCTCACAAATTTTTGATAAAAAAAATTTTTTACAAGTTGATAGAAAATTAGAAGCCACCAAACGCGTTTATTTTTACATATAATTTTTAAAAAATTTCTTAGCCGTTGGATCTCCTTTTTAATGTGTTGTCAACCCCACAACAAAACCCTAGCAAGATCCTCACAGAGGATCCTCATCCATCCCTAGCCCTTATTTATTCACAGCTTTTCTTTTTACTTTTCCTCTTTTCTTCCTCATCAGGCTATCATGATCATAAAATTTTTGTAGGAAAAAATGAAATGTTCGTATATTGTAGTATTACCAAACATTTCAAATAATAAACATACACAATTTACATATCCTAATTATTTTGGTTAAGTCCAGTATTAAAAAAACACTAAGCAATGAGCTCCTAATTGGTACCTCTCTCGTCCATTAACTTTTTATATATAAAAAAAAACACACTCAATTTAATAATTAGTGATTTTTAGTTAAATTGCAAATCTCATAATTGTATTACCAAAATTTAATTGAATTTATATCAATTTTTTTGAATTTAAATATATCTTAAACTATTCAAAAAAAAACAAATTTAATCCTATATATTAAAGAATATTTAACAATATGCAAAGGTGACAAAACCTTATGGTCAAAAATAGCACCACAGGCAACACAAGAATGTTGGAGCAGAAATTAGGCAACTCTTGTCAGTGGATTTAAAATCATGAGAATTAAAGTATTATACAGAGTTGCTAAGTTACTATGCAAACATAAAATAGGCACCATAGTCAAAAACTACTGCTATAATTACTTTTTTTGTGCTCAAGCTTGATGGTTATAACAGTTGTAAAATTTAGTATTCTACATCACAAACCCAAATCAGGTAACAATGGTTGCTGCAAAACATTATAAAACGGCCCATATGCCAGGGAAAGCTTATAAATAAAACCATATACAAAATGATCACTTGGTATCCCCATTCTTCGGGCCTTGATAGATATTCTTCAAGTCTTCATCTCCCCCTCTTTTTCTTTTTCTTTTTTTCTTTTTTTTTTTTTTTTGGGGTGGGGTGGAGGGGGTTGTAACCTTTTTACTTGGTGTTCCTTTACTTTCTTTCCCATTGGAGACATGAATCATGTAGAAATCCAGGACCTTTCATTGGCCTTTCTCGCGCTTTGCAGCAACAATCTGACATATGGACTGTTTCTTCACTCGTTCCGGATAGAACAAAACTTCTCCCAAAGTGTTTGGGATTTTGATATCTCACTCATGAGATTCTTGAATTTATGACTGCAGTCTCCTCCGCTGCAAATGAACCAAAAAAAAAAACACATAATTAAAGATTTGTCAGGAGTCGCTACTGAGGTGAGTGTGGACAATCGACACATATGCCTAAGGGGGGGTGGGGGATGGACGATAAAGATTGATGAAATACTATACCTTAACTGCAGAGAGAGCATAAGCATTCATTTCAAACTTGGTTATCGTCTATATTAAATTCTAACAACCAATTATAGAATTCAGATTATAAAATAAAGAAAAAGAAAAGTGTTAAGAGATAAGGAAACTAACACTATTATTAGTAAATAACACACACACCATGAAACTTTTGGGAACATCGCAGACCCATAAACGCTCATATGGAACCTGGCATCTTGACACAAAAAGTCAACCTATTAGGTTTTGATCTATTAGAACATATTTGTCCTCGATATGTGGAACTTTATTATCATGTGGTACCACACCAATCTCTCCCACCACCCCCCCCCCCCCCCGCCCCCTCCACGCATTATCTCCCCACGCCGACACCTCCAACTTCAAAATTAAACCATACTCTTTTTGAGTCTAACCCATCACTCTCTCTTAACTGACAAGCCACCCTCTTCTATATCCTTGTTTGATACACCAAGAGTCTCTGCCAAGCCAATCACGTATCCTAAAATAATGGGTCCATCTCTTTAATATCTCTCGTTTGATCTACTAAGAGACTTCGTGAAAGAGTCCACCATTTGCTCAAAGAGAAAATAATCTACCAATTACCAAAACATCCATAACTCATCAAGTCCAGCTCATCATGTCTCTTAATTGCTTTGATGAGCTCACTCTTCAATATCTCTTGTCAAAGAGAAAGAGCCAACCAAAATCCTCTGCAAGAAGACCCCACTAGCTCAATGAATTATATTGTCCATCATGCAATCCATAACAATACTCATGACCCAAGCTCATAAACCTAACTTTGATACTAGTTGTTGGGAATATAGAGGCCCATATACGCTCAAAGAACCACGTCTTAACCAGGTTAACTTTATGGGTCAAGATATAGTTCGAGATGAACGTAAATGGCCTGTGATATTCCTGACACTTCAACTAAAATATCTATTATTATCTCATTCATTATCAAGACGCAAATATAAGAGCTTAGCATCGGCGAATCACTTAATGTGTCATAATATGTCTTGCCCCATTATATGTTATCAATAACATCAACATACTTCACTGACACTTTTTTTTTCTTCAAAAACCCACCAAATGACCCTCACGCAGAATCCCGACATAGGCCTTCTCTAGACTTAAAGTCTTTCTTCTTTGTTCTAAACCTTTCCATCAACTTGCTAATCAGGAATATAGCCTCCAATCCATAGAAGAACTTCCAGCCATTTGTGATACTCCAGTCCCTAGACTGAATTGATCCTCAATTACTCTCTCCCTTATAACTCATGAGCACAATCCTTATATAATTTAAGCGATTTTGAATGTCTCTCTTTCTCTTATATAGTGACATTAATGTACCTTATTCCTCTTCTCATCTTTTGTCTTTTGAATTGTCAACAAATTAGTCAACCAAACCAAGACCACATACCCAAGCAACTCCAAACTTCAACAGGACACTATCAGGCCCCATATTCTTACGTGGTTTTATCTTCTTTAAAGCTTCCCTAAATTCAGATACTTTGACTCTATGCACAAACCACCTATTTAAATCATCAAATGCATCATTTAATTTTCTTTGGCTCCTTCACTCACCATTAAACATACTATCAAAGTAACTCTTCCACCATTTCTTAGTCTCTTCATCATTTGCTATGAGTCTTTGATCCTCTTCACTAAAGCATCTGATGTGGACCAAGTTACTATTTTTTCGTCCCTCGTCTTAAAGTTTATAGACACATGTTTCCCTACATGGTTCCAACTTTTGGTACAAGTCCTCGAAAACCTTTATTCTACCCGTCTTTCATTTTTTCTTTGCTTTCTTTTAGATCAAATAATACATCTACAAGTTCTCTTATTAAGTAGTTGTGTAAACATTTTTATCACTATTTTTCTCCACCTACATTCATTTAGACTTCTTATTCCACCACCATGTTTTCTTCATGTTTTCTTCAGTGGGAGATCTATTCCCTTTACTTTCTCTAAACACCTACTCAGCTACTCTTCGAATGCGGCTAGATGTCTAATTTTACATTAATTTTTTCATACACTGATAAAATCTTTCTTTGATCATTATGTCTCAGAAAGTTGAGTCCCTAGAACCCAATCGGCCTTTCTTAATAGTTTGTCCAAGAACACCGATTTGTGTTGTGTACTTGTGTAATAACACTATGGAAAGATGACTTTGCAGTCTATGCATGAGACCTTGTCATCCACAATTTATCTGCCTACAAGTAACAATTCTGTTCACTGAAAAAAGTTTACCAGATGCTACTATTTTTCTTTTAAAAAAAAACGTTTGCCTATATCATATCATATGTTGCTACAAAAGCTTATAATGTCTTACCCTCCATTGCTGCTCCCAAACCATCAGTGTGCCACACTCCCGTTAGTTTGTCCAACATACCCATTTAAATCTTCTTTTCGCGTGTTATCCCCTTGCCTCTTCCAAAATCTTCCCAAAACCATCTTTTAACATATTCATGTAATCTTATTTACATAGGTGGAAGATATTTTTTTATTTCCTTTACCTTGTTATGAAAGATATTGTATTTAATATAAATGTTTCTTTTATTGCTCAATAACATAAGCCTATTTGAGTGATTTATCGGGTAAGGGGGATGTAATTTCTTTGCAAACTATATGTGGGAGTAAAGATCACACCTGATACAGTTCAAAGATGCTATTGCCCGGAGGGCACTCCGAATCATGTCTTCATTACGATCGACTTCCTGCTTGACAGCATCTTGTTTTGGCCTAAAATTGATTGTTTTCTGGAGAGGATCCACCAACGAGTCTAACACTGAAAAGTACCGAGCTGGCATGAGGAACAGAAAAATGTAGAACATATGACAAATACAAAATGAATAGCATATACCAAGTACTAACCTGCCAATACTGCCGAGGGACACTTGTCCGCAAGTTTTGATAGGATAAGATGGCAAGGCATCTTAACATCATAATGATCTAAGGAAAACAAAAGGAGAAACTTAGTATGGAAGGGTTATGGACTCGAAATGAATCAAAAGTAGTCCTGAAGACTATACACAAAGGTGGGGCAGATACAAGTGAGTCTTGATTGTAGATCAAAAGGAAAAATAATACAGTAACTTTATGGCCATTTACCATAAGAAGAAAAGGTAGTTCATAAACATCTGAAAATGAAGTAAGCAAGTTGCATAGCAAAACACTATGACAATGCAGGAAAAACCATAACTCTCTAATAGACTATTGCATTAAGTAAATAACTTACCATCAAGACCAGATTTAAGGTACGGAACAATGAAAGATGAAGGGTTCACTTGATCCAGACAACCGTCCAACAGCATGTCTACACATTCAAAGGCCGCTTTCCTCAACTCTAGGCCATCATCCACCGTGTGCTTGAAAGGACCAAGGTCAACTGTTCTTATCAGTTCTTGCTGCATAGTAAACAAAAAAGAAAACTTTAACAAACATAGTATTGATTAAAAAAACGAGTGACGAAAACACATGAAAAAGTACGGCTTTGGCATGGAAAGAATATGTAAAAGCTAATGTCTTCAGTTAGGTTATCCAATTGTTGCATTCAAGATTCTCACGCTAAAATTTTGAGGACGCTCAAGCACAGCTTGGAGCATTATCATAAGCGTGTTTGGGGCGGATGTGGAGTAGGAATTTGACATGCCTTGGATACACGTTATGGTCACAACAGTCCTATACTTCAGATTCAATGTTGTTCCCAGAATGGTTTTCCATTTTCTCATCAAGCCAAACAAAAAATAGAGCACGTAATAATAGAGTTAAACAAGCCACAGAAGTTGTTCACATAGAAAATCTTGGGGATGAGGCATAGGAAATAGTTACTCATACAAAGCACAATTGAGAGTCGCAAAGTAGTTTTGGTTTTTTCCCAACATTAATCGCTAAAAAACAGGGAAACTGCAAACCACCAATCTTAGAGGCACCGAAGGAGAAGAATTTTAAAGACCATCCATAAAAGATGCTGCTAATTTTAACTAAAAAAATATGTTCTTAGCTGTTGTGAATAGGTTCTTTATCCAAAATCGTACTTCAACATAAAAGGCGCTCAATTAAATCAACTCTCTGTCTAGATTAGACTCTGAGGTTATCTGGTCAACCAATCTGTCTAGTTACCTTAATCATTGTTTGATCATAGAGAAGTGGCAATAACTCTGGAAGAAGGCCCTTGACGAGGTTTGGCTTGTTATGAGCAGCTGTACTCAAGGCCAAGACAGCTGCACGTCTAACATGCTGCACAAATTATTTCACAAAAGAAAAGGATAAATAAAATCAATAATCATAGTATAAAAAGATATAACAATTAAAATATCATAAGAACGAAATATTTCGATTTCTGACTACCACCAATATCCAACAATCACTAATATACACAAACAAAACCAATTGATGATTTTTTTAATTCTTTTTTTGGTAATACACTGATAATTGAACAGTTTCCAAAGCTTTATTAATTACCTGATCGTGATCCTTAATAAGCATCAAGAAAGATGAAATCTCAGGGTATATAATCTCATCTATCTTCTCTGGCCGCTCAACTATGGAATATTTTACAGCGATGACTACTGTTGCTCTAGTGAAAGCAGCGGGATTAGTTAATCTACTTCTACAAAATATATATAAACAATATTAGTTGCTTGCTTTCAAAGGTAAACAAAAGGAAAATTACACATGATATAATCACCAGAGAAAAAGCACTAAAGCATCTTCTCCCTTGTAGATGATACCTTAAGTGCAGGAACAAGTTTTCAGGCTTAATAAGGGCAATTTTCCCAAGGCACTCAGCTACGACATTGCGGACACCCTCTTCCTCACTTTCACAGTGGTTAAATAGCAAATTAAGTATCTTCTCAACACTAGAATCCTGAAACTCTGTTTTATCCACAGATTGTCTTACTATGACCTGCAATGGAAAGTTAGGTCAGAAGGCGGTACTTGGAGTACAAGTGTACAACATCTCTCAGACAGGACCTTCAAGTTCATAGAGCATACCTCTTTCAAAGAATGTAGCAGTAGATATTGCTTCTTCTGCTGATTATCAATCTGGTCCAAGATAAATGGTAAATATCTTGATAGGTTACCAACAGCAATGTTCCCAAGTGCATAAGAGGCAGCAGATTTTATCTCTTCGAAAGGAAATTGAAAGGACTGGATAACAATATTTTCGATGTGTGCATGTGGACTCAAATCTTTCCTTCGACCAATTTCCCCCAAACATAGCAAGGCAAGGTGTTGCTTGGCCTAAACGAAAAAAGAAAGATGGACGTAGTAATAAGCAGCAGCAGCAGTATGAGGAAATTAGGAAAAGATTAAAAATCAAGATGCTAGAATAGAAAAACTGACGGAAATAAAACAGTTAAGTAGTCTGAATATGATTAATAACAACTTCCATATAGCAAGTCTCGGGATTATCTACATTTTGTTGACTGCGGAAGGCAGAGAATGACTAAGAAGTTAATAGAGGAAGTAAAATTCAGTGTATGTAACAGCAAACTGCCAGCATATATGTATCAAACAGACGAAGTGCAGAGCTAACACAACCGAAGCTTAGAAGGAAATGCATGCATCAGCAAGGCGTAAGCAACGAACTTAGCGCAAGGGCCCAATTCAAATAATATATTAGTCCATGCAATATTGATTTTCAGACACTAATTGGTACCGGTACGTGCATATTAGAGACTGTAATGCAAAATATACAGGAACAAACACAGGTACATAACATCTTCAGCCAATAAAGGAGAAAGTACTATAAAACTTAAAATTTTCAGAAGCAAGGGTTTTCAAGTTAAAATCGACTCGACAAAACTTTTTAATACCTCCCCCAAATTCACAAAAATAAAAGGAAATAGAAAAGATTGCCAGAGTACACCATTACATCTGCTACAAACATCCAATGATCAGCAAAAGAAATTGCTGTCAAGAATCTCAGAGATATTGTAAACTAGCTCTAAAAAACATACAATTTCTAACTTAGTACGTTTGTTTCCAAGTTCTGTACAAGTATGACTATTGTTCATGTGTGCGCATGACAGATTGCAAACGAAGATATAGAGGAATGAGAAAAAGATGCAAGCCTTACCGAATTTGTAGTACTATCATCTTTCAGGATGGCGGTAAGCATTTTCACAGTAGATGAACACTTTGGATCCCCGGCAGCAAGGCAGAGAACAGCCACACATTGAGCTATGGAAAACAGAGCCTGTTTTGCAACACCACTTGACTGGGAAGATGGTTTAGCAGTTGAAAGAAGAGAATCTAGAAGAGCATCAAAGCTGGTGTTTGCTGAGTAAACAAGAGCAGCAAAAAAGCTTTGTAGAGCCTGCAGTATCCGGTGATGTTTATAAACATATGAATACATCAAAATTTCAATGTTGATCGGGGATGGAGGTATTACCAAGAGAGCTTGTCCCTGTAGCAAAGAGCTTCTTACTAAAGTTAGTGCTTGTGGGAGAACTTTGTTTCTGACAGTAACGCCAACATTTGGTGTTGACCTTCTGTCAGCCATCAAGGTGGAGCAGAGCTCCAAGGCGAGAACAGCCATATGCAAGTCTGAATCGCTGAGATGCAAATCAAAAAAAATACATTACGATTAGAAGATATTCAAGTAATCCAAAGTAGATTATAAACATGCAAGACTTGCAAGAAGCAAAAGAATTCAGTAACAGGTAAACATGCAAGAGATATATACTAGTAAATAGAAGAGAGCAGTAGGGTAGGGAAAACCTAATCAAAGTTGAAAGTTCCACAATGATAACTTCATAAGCAGCTGAACCAATTTTGTCACCATAAGCAACAATCAGGGTATTTAGTGTCCCAAGTGTCGCCTGTCTCAAAGCTCGATTTGCCTAGTCTCCGAGTAAAGCAAACCAGATCAAAACTATTTTTATCGAAAAATGATCTAGTTATAGAACAACAATTTCTTGAGAGATTTAATTATTAAAAGAATGTTAGCTACTCATACCTTCCTTAAGAATGCAGTTAGCTCTGCAATAACATGCTCTAAAACACATGATAGGTCTAGGTGCAGTTGAGAAGCAGCAATCACAGAAAACGCCTGGAAACAAACTCAAAATTCTAGAATTTCAAAAACTGTAGATTATGTATCATATCTTTAACAATAGAGTTCACTTATATCAAGGTTGACATAATACATAGAATTATATTCTTTTGTGAATTGTGATTAAAAGAAAAGGGTGAGGGAAAAAATTGAAATGCTATTTAATCCTTCCTTATTTGCTAATCAACAAAAATAAATATTATGATTTACCAATAAAAAAATCAGCTTTTATTAAATAAGAAGATAAAGGATACAACTTGAAGCTAATACTAACAAGGCAGAAAAAACACAGAATGTTAAGCCAAAAGAAACAAAAAATATTGTTTGTCCATAGATGACAACAGCTAAAGATCAAATTAATTCTTTGCTAATAAGTAATAACTAATAATCATTTGACACAATTTTCAACAATTGACATAAACTTTGCGTATTTAGTCTGTACATGCAAATACACACATTCTTGGATTGCCTATTTAAGATCGACCAAATCATATTAATTTTTATTTAATTTTTGTAAGTAAGAACAAATCATGTTTTTGTAATCAAACAAATAGACCCAAAATGTGTGGTTGATCATCAATGTAAAATTAGAAATTTCATGAAAATCAGATATAAAAATAAACAATTAAAAAACAGAATATACTAAACCAAGTTTCTTCAAATGCAATTTCATCCACTTTAACGAATTATAATAGAAGTCCCTTGACACCAAAAGATTCCTACTTCATTAGTATTAACTTCTATATCGAAATGTAATCACGAGGGCATGAAATAATTCACCTGAGCATAAGATAGAAAAATAAAATTTGAATTAATAATTATTTAACAGAAACATGATGCACTTATGCTACACCCTATTCAAAAGCTAATTAATGTTGTGACCAAAACAGTCACTGATCAACACATGACACTGGTATTTTAGACACCAAGATACAACATAACAAACAGAACAAAGCACTCAGTCACTTATCAGGAAAAAAATCACCAATAACAGTTAAATCGAGAATAATTTCTCGAGCACTAATGATACCCTTTCTAATATATTTTTAGTGTCATGAAAGTATAATAAGTAAAACTTGTAAAACTATAATATTTAATATAAATTAAAAACTGAATAAAATGGTATCAACACTGGGCAGCAATAGTTCACTCAAACAAGTAAACAAGTCCTAATATAAGAGCTTTGAAACCAACCTTCACAGCTGTAAGTCGGGTTATTTCATTCCCCATTCGATCCACAAGAACAGGAAGGCATGCAGGTAATTCCGCTCTGAGATTATCACCAAATGTTGAAACAACAAGACCCATGCAAGAAATAGCACATTCCTTGACCTCCTGGAAGAGGAACACTGTAAGACTAAGTAAACGCGCAAGTAATTTTTACTAGAAAAAAATCAACAAACCTGATCTTGATCTTGGTTTGTCAAACGTGCCATGATGGCATTATAAATTGGATGAACATAGGGTTTGAAATCAAAACGGTTCCCCTAAAACAACAAAGAAATTCATTATGTTTGAGAAAATATCCTGATAATATCATAAAGTCAGAAGAAAGTGAGTGGTCTTACCTCAATGTTTGGACGCACAACACGAACAAGTTCCCCACATACTCTTAATGCCTCAGCTGTAACTTTGTAATAACGCTCACCAACAGCCAATAAAACAGGACTAGAGATAGCCTGAAAAAATGAAAAGGGAAAGGAAGAAAGAAACAATGTTTAAGCCATCACTAAAGAGCCAACCTTCAGATACATTGTTGTTTACTGATGAAGATGATATTAAGATTAAATAATCATGCATACCATGTTTTGTGAGCCTACATCACTTATACAGTCACTTATACAGAGAAGATCATATTTTTAAGAATTAAAAAGATGGGTAAGTTCCAGGGATTGAGTCTGACTGCAAGCTAGGTTTAGATGAGATAACCAAGCATGTTCTATACGACATTATCACTTGAATAGAATTGCATCAAATCATCAGCAAATACAAATAAAACTTATTCCAGGGGCTGAGACTTGAGACAGTTGTAATAAACAGAAAATTATGGTGATAATATAAACTTCATTATCTCCTCCCCCACCCCCCCTCCCCTCCCCTCCCCTCCCTCCCTCCCTCCCTCCCTCCCCTCGCCTCCCCACCCCAATACCACCACAAAGAAAATATCCCTCCATCCTCTAGGATTAATGATTATCGTAGGAACAATCATTGATATCCTACATGACTTTAACCCATAAGAATTTATCCTATGGGAACTTCTAGCTGCTTGGGTACAGCAGCAGTTACTTTAACATGTCACGTAACGTATCTTAATTTAAGGTGTTGAACATTTCAAAGATATAAATTGTATTCTATCTTTATGCCACTTTTTAAGAAATGAAGAAATCCTTAGTGTACCTTAATGTAAGGGTGGAAAACAGGAGGAGAATGTGAAGCCAAGACTAATCTTGTAAATATAAGAGCCTCAATCTTCAAATTTGAGGTAGAGGATTTGTCCTGGTAAAGAAAATAACAAAATATTAAAAATCATAGAGCTAACATCATACAAGTAATTTACAAGTTCAATTACACTTGTAAGACGAGAAGAAGATTTTACTTACACATAAGGCCTTTTCAATTCCTTGAATAAGGGATCCAATATGGTCAGCAAGGCAGTCAGGCAAGACAACAACAAGTTCTTTCAGAACTGAAAATGCACCAACCTAAAGATAAAAAACGAATGAGAAATATTGGAAGCTCAAAATTGCAGACCAGTACAACACACTTTGAACAATTTCTACCTTTGTCTTGACAGACTTCTCTCGCAGCTGTCTATTTATAGATTTAACAACCTTAGGTACTTCTTGCTTCAATAACCATCTAGGACTGAAAGACATGCCAAAATTCAGAATCTACTAAGGAATATTATAATAAAGAAAACATTTAGAAAGAAAATATTCTGCTGAAAAGAGGACAGTTATACAAGCATCAATTACTTTCTAAGTAGAGGGAATCATTGACCGGTTTAGGGTCAGAAACAAAGATGCAAAAGTGCAACAAATGCATGAAAAATTTTAATGAAACAGAAGGCTACAGCTTATTATCTGAACTTTATCCTTAGACATAAAAGAAATCTGAAGCAGTTAATTTACAATATCATATTGACAAAGAAAAAGACCATGTCATTATAATAGCATGTATACCACATCTAATATTTTCACGATTCCATTTCAAGCATAATGTATCAGAAGCATTACGTGTTTCTAGTTCTCTCTATACATGTCCAGTGAAACAGAACTTACTAAATATTTCTCACATCAACAATGGCATATATCATTGAAAGCTTAAACATCTCTATTTCATACTTTTTGTCATTACAAACTGCCAAGTTCTGTGCCCACTTTTAGATAATTTTTACTTTCTCAAGAGTTAGAAGAAGTAACCGCACCGTGAAAAAATCATTAAATGAATATATTACTCCAGCAAGTTCGTGATTACATCATACAAGAATCAGTATTTGTAAGGAAACTTCCGATAAAATTTGGCGGATAGGACTATAAATAGGAGAAAAACTTGCCTGGATTCATTTATTTCATTCTGCCCTTTTCTAACATTTCCAGTTTGACGCAGTAACTCAATAAACGTGTTAAATACATCCATCTGCAGTGTGGCAAATCAGATTATTACATCACCATTCAGAAACTTGAGGTGAGCAATGACAGTATCTTTCATCATTACCTTAACATTTTCTTCTCTTTCTTTGAATCTGTCAATCAACTTTGGACAAGCCTGCACCATAAATAATTTCATGATCATTTTACGGGGATTAGTCACCTTCATTTAGTAAAGATAGTAAAAAAATTGTAACACATCCTTTCTTCTTCATTTTTTGACAAGTGTTTGTTCATTCATAATCTGGCATTCAATCTTGAGATTAATACATTCTGAAAATACTTATTGCTAAACTGGGGATACCAGGGTGCAGAATATCTAAACAGAAACTTTTCGGTGCAAATTATACCTCCTCATATAACTTTGAGAGCATCTCAGGACGAGAAACAATTAAAGCTGCCAAACATTTAGCAGCAGCCCTTCGAACTTTCCAGCTAACATCCTCATCATCTGTATATTCATTAGCACTCTCACTACAAGGACATTAAGTTATCACAGATTAGGAAAATATATCATATATAAGAGAAATCAATTAATAATTAAACAACATACTCGTCCTCATCTTCCTCAGGACTTTCATCATCGGTATCTTCCTCCATGTTATCAGTGAAATTAGGATCGTAACCAAGAAATTCCAGAGTAAGATGTAGAATTTCATTGCAGTAAGAAGATATATCCCTGGGGCACCTAAGTAAAAAACTCTCCAATGCCTGCAGTTAAATTAACACATCATCACATATAGATATATGGCAAACAGAGGAAAAATGCGAAGAAAGAAAAAAACATTAAGATGTAATGTCATTTTAAGGGGAAAAAAATGTTTTACATGAAAGTGTTCAGATCTACAATACCTGCAAGCTGTACTCACGAAGTTCCTCATCGTTCTCTGATGCACTCATACAATAGTTTATTAGTACAGGAACAGTACCTCCAAGATGGGTACCAAAGCGGTATCCAACAGCACGGCTAAAATTCCAAAATTTAATGGTTTGTCAATAGAAATGTTACATTTAAAAAGATGAATACATAAACAAGGAACATAGAAGATAAATAAACTTGGGCTCAAAAGGGTAGGATAACTAAGAATGTGTCATCTTTGAGTCCTTGCATATTTGACAACACCAAAAGAACTTTTTACTGTAAGGTATATAACTTAATTGAGTTCATGAGAAAGAGAATATGTTAGCATAATTTGAATAGGTCACTAGACTTTGATCTCTCTTAATTTGGGATTATCATATTGGCAATATACATAAAATTTTATTATTTTTCTTGAATGAAGGATCCCGCAGTAATACAGTTCTTTAATTGTCTTAGTTACTTATTTACAAACTTTTGCTCACTCCCCCCACCCCCCCAAAAAAACCCCGCAAAAATATTATATATATATATATATAATATATATATATATAATATAATATATTTATATATATGGGCTTGCGAGAGATACCTTTCAGGGTATAAAAGATATATATCCTAGTTTTATAAAATAAGTTTACATTAATTCTTTTAATAAAATTAACCTTATGGATCTTATGGATGGAAAGATCGTGCAAAAATATGAGTAAGTGTAATTTTTTGCTTAATTTGAGGTTGTGTAGCACCGTTATTATAACCTTGTAATACAAGTATATCTTTTAACGACTTGGGAGGTGTTTGATAAAACTGAATGAAATAGTTATGAATGTTTAAGTAATCTGAATGAAGCAGAATTTTGAATACTGAATGAAAAAATTTATATAAAATACTTCATTCAGCAGTCATTCAACCAAAAAAATTACACTTGGCCATTTAGCCCAAAAATCTACCGATTCAACCATTTAGATGATTTTTATTCAAAACAAACGTACTAAATGACTGACCGATTCAGCCATTCAGCTCTAAACAAACACCCCCTTAGATTTACCTAGTAAAATAAGTATATCTTTTAACGACTTAGATTTATCGAACTTTCATTACTATAAAGTCAATGATAGATATCATCAAATCATATAAAAATCCTTATATTCAATTGTGTATGTATGGTTGGATTTATCTAAGAACTAAAAATTGATGTATTGGCCTGGCCCTATGGGTTATACTAGTTAGATACTCTAAGAAATCACCCTTTTTGACATATATATATTTATATATATATATACTCTGTCTAATCTCGTTTAGAAAAGAAAAGAAACAATAGAAATGTAATGATTCAGAAGCCAAAAGTAACTCGAAACAAACCTCCACAAAGAAAACTATCGTACCCACTATCTATAGATTATATATATATATATAGAGAGAGAGAGAGAGAAAGAAATCTCCCATTTCAAGTGTAATAAATAAGCTTTGATTAGCATCATAAAATGCTTTTGGGCAAGCATGCAGCTCGAGGGGTGAAACTCCTCCCATATAGAAGTTTCAGGGGGCCATTCTAAAAAATTAAGGAAGCAAATTTCCACTCAAATTTTATTTTGGTAAGTACACGTTTATATTAGATCAAGTCATTAAACCGAGAAACTGGAAAAGAAATCCATTAGGAAATAAAATAAAAAAAATGGAAAAGAACACACAAGTAGCAGGAAAATGATATATATTGTCAATGTTTACGTCGACTTTTTGATTACCAGTTACATGGAAGTACTAATAGTGATCTTTTTGGAGAGATGTGTAATAAGCATGACCCTGTCATAATTCTATTTAATCTCATCATGTATTGATATGTTTCGCAATTGCAAGTTGGCACAAATTTATAGCAATATATAGCAGGACTAGAAGTAGTATGCATATAACCAACACAGAGCAAACGATATGTGTAAGGATGCAAGCTTACCTCAAAGCCCCTATCATCTGAATGTTTGTACGAGCCATTTCAGGTTTTGTTCCATTACTTTTCAAAAGCCGAACAACTTCTACTGTAGCTTTTGACAACAAATCATCCGACAAGCTAGAGGCCAAAGAGGCTGAAGGGAAGGTACAAGTTAGTATACAGTTCCACAAATGTCCCCATAACATTCAACCCATGTGTAGAGTGTAAACTTCTCAAAGACATACAGTCATTAACATTTAGTCAGACTTCAGTAAATCTTACCAATACATGAAACAGTCTTCTTCCTGACACTGGCTTGATTGAAGCTTAACTGCGGTAGCAGGGCACCTAGTAGAATCTCATGATCTGATGCCACCAAATTCCCAAAGGTATGCAAAACATCACACAAGATATCGAGACATACACACTTAATCTCTGTGTTCATTCCCTGGGAAATCAAGGTAAAAAGGTTAGATCTTTATAAACTAGATGAAATTGATAGGAAATCTTATATAACAATGAAAAATCATTGACCATAGCTGATTAACAAATTAACAATGAAGAAGTAGATGAACAGCTGACTTCTAATCCCTCTGACACATATAACACCAATTCACCACAAATTTACCCCTTCCTCCACAAAGATTCTTTTGTCAAAATCTTTCCGAAAGAGGGTGATAAATAGGGTATGCACATGCTTAGGCACAAGTTATGCCTTAAAAGTGAGACATATTGGATATCCAACTAACTCATTCCCAAGCTTTTCTCAAACATGCATAAAAGATAATAATTTGAAAACAAAATCCAAACTTTGTCCTTGTGTTCTTAATTTGTTTCTTATGTTACAAATCTGCTTTAAGATGTGTTTATACTCAACTATCCAAAACACCAAGGACAGAATAGCTTGTTCATAAACATGCAGGATAAGATATGACTAAATAGGGAATTGATATCATTACCATTTCAGAATGAATTAGTTAGTGTTGAAAATTTTAACTTTTTTATAAGTGGATTAGTTTTGCATTTGGAATTATTTGTTGTAACAACTTTGGATAACACAACCTAAAATATGAACATTACTATGATCAGTCCAGGAAATTAGTTATGAAACTCACAGAATAATTATTTTGGACTGCATTCACGGAGAGCTCTTGATTGAATATTAAGGAGACCGACTTTGTTTAGTTTTGCAATTCACTAGCAACAAGAATGCCCATGCAGTTACTTTATCAATACAAATACTTTTACCCCCATGATGGAAGAGGTTATTCAATCAAGTAAGAAACTTGTAAGAAAAATCTATATAGATGTAAAATGTTACAACCAAATCCCACAAGTCCCTCATCAAACTTATACTTTCTAGTATTAAAAATGGTGGAGAGAAAGTGCTTTCATCAAACCCATATTATTGATTACACAAAGATTGCACAATCCCATTATGCTTTCACAAAAGTTGAAAATGAAATATAGTGTTTAGCTACTGACCAGGCCAGTTATTCCTTTTATTAGCTTTGGACTGACGGAAACAAGAATAGACTGCGCCACAGATGGCGTAGGGACTTCACAAACAATTGTCTTCAAAGCTATGCTTGCAATGTCGCGATGCTGCTCTTTTCCGTTTAGTAATTTATCACAAAGCTTATTTGTCATCTCCAGAACGTGCTCCTCACGTATTTTCTTCACCAGTGGAGCTAGACTGTAAATTCAAATAAGTAGCATAAATTAGAACCGCAACAGAGCAGAACACCTAATGAAGTTCATGATTAACACAAAAGTACATCATGTGTTCCGATGCTTCTTAAGAACAGATGTGTATACAGGGATACAACAAACTCATACAGTCATACCACATAAAATTAATGTGATTTTGAGGCACAATATTTGGACAAATGGTCCTTCTCAATCTACAAAGAAACATCTCTTAACCAGTAAAATACAAATTCAAAAGTTAACAAACAAACATATAGGATGTTGGGCATATTTTTTAATTACACTTTTGCAGGGATGAATCAGTGTCCAGAGCAAGATAGTTGCATAAAACAGTAAGCTACATCTGAATATTACTGTAAGTCTTTGTATTATTTTGACCCTGTGTTCGTAGTTTAGGCTAATCCTGACAGATTGTGAATGTTATTATTACGCATAAGGATATGGCAATCCCCTCCATACCTTACCCCTACCACCCTACACTCCAAGCGAAAATGAAAAACGTAAACTAAAATACATACAAAGAGGTCACTCAGGTGAAAATGATGAAATGAAGTTTTAGAGCAGAAGGGCAAACCATTTTATAGCTAATCCTGAAACATCACCAGCTGCATCGTCAAGCTGCTGTAGGACAATATTTGACAACTTTATCTCGAGATCGTTATCCACTTTAAATCCTTCTTTATTCAATTCATTTAGCAAATCAGAAGTTGCCATATATCTGTAATCTTTATCCTTCCCTGTCATCTGCATTATAAACTCAAAGAATTCAACATGAACTGTGGGTAATCATGTGCTACAAGCACAAATAGAAAGAATCCTACCAATCCAAAGAGTAAGGGTGAGAAGGAAGTCTTCTACATAACCTGAGAATGGAAAGAAGAATCAAAGTATAATACCTTTTCCAGGATACCAGTAATGGCTAAATTTGCCATCTCTAGGTACCTCTATCAACTGCTTTTTACAGGGACTCGTAAGTTGGAAATACTTTGTGATATAAATATCTGAGGACACGATAAAAAGAAAATGTAAGACATGAAAGCTGCAACTAAGAGAGATCTTATATCTTAAATGTGAAAATTGTGTAGACTGTAGCCTAAACAGAGTGTTAGTGATAGTCATTACTACAACATTGCAAAGTGATATCAGTGCTATCATTATCAACATATTATAAAAAGGTAAGACTAACATGTATGATATATTTCCGTGTAAATAATCAGAAATGAACATAATAAGTCGACAATAAAACAAATAAAGCTCTCTTTTTTCTTTTGAAATGGACTTGCAAACAACTAAAAGTGCCATCTACATTCCACTTATGTATAGGTTTGAGCTTTCACGAGTACAGCCATATAGGTAAATATAGAAAATAAAGCCATTCAATTTGCCAAAGAGAGTTTTCACCCTCAGTCCTTTTTTAATTTTTACCCTAGAGTAAATACTATGCACGCTTACACAGCTAGTTTGTACACCTTAGTTATAAATTCGTTGACATGGCTAATCATATTCTTCTTTAAGTTATAAAAAAAATAAAACAAAATAAAATAAAACAATAATGGAACCTAGCTTTCATTTAGTACATTACCCTCAAAACAAATTCTGGTGCCCAGTTTAGGTGAATTTAGCAAAACAATATTCAATGCAACGGTTATTCCACGTCATTAACTATTAAGCACACACATAATATTATACAAAAATGAGGGCAAAAATAACATTTACCCATTGTAGTTGACACAATTTGTACAATAGACAAGACAACTACCAACTGAACTAATTAAAATGTTGGAATTACAACATTCTGTTAAAAAGATTGAACAAACATTATAATTTTCCTATGTGTCATTGGGGAAAAAAACAAAAACAAAAAGTCTTTCTTACATGGCAAAGTAATAATAATAAAATATTTTAAAAAAAACAAGTTACCAACTCATTTTTTATTGTAAATTTTCTTTTTAATTCTTTAGTTTATCTTATTATTATTATGAAAAGGAAATTATACTCTTCCAACAAATCCGGGCTCTTGTTTGTATCAGCAACAGCATAAACATCACCATGCTTTCACTACCATCATCATTTCATTCATCTTACATGTCACTGCAAAAACAATCCAAACCAACCTAATTCTTCTTTCTTCCCATTTTTTAAGCCAAAGATTTGTGTTATTAGAGAGCAGTTCATGAAGTGCAAACCCTAGGTTTTATTGTTCATCAAATTAAAGTTTTGGGTAATCTTCTCATCCTTTTCATTTTGCTCCCTCTCCTTTCTCGATCTGGTCTCTCTACATGTATAATTTCTCTCTCTAATATTTGCTATCAATCAATATATGCTTGTTGGGTTTACTTTCGGAATTTATTTTGAAAAACAAAAGTTTTAGATCTTGTACATGAAGAAGTTAGATGATGGGTAAGTAACTAATTAATCCGTAACTAATTGGGAAGAAGATAGACGATGGATTAAGAAGAAGATGAATTTGGGTAGTTAGATTTTGAGTTTTTGGTTCGAAGAAGATGGGTTGGTTTCAGCTAGCTTATTTGTTTTCCATGTCATTTTTATTTTTGTTCCAGCACTGCCACATAGGAAATATTGAGCTTGATTTAGATGATTGTTTGATAAATTTGATGGAATGAGTCAATTGCATATTTTTCTTTAGTTCAGTTAGTTAATTGCAGTTTTTTTTTAAGTTCAGCGGACTATTGCACAAATTGTGCCAACTACAATGGGGTAAATGTAATTTTTACCCAAAAATAAGTGGGTCATTACTGGACCAACCATGGAAGTAGAGAAACCTACAACACATATATCTCTCCTCTATACTGTGAGCTTGTTATAAATGATGATATGTTACCACTGTTGCATTGAATATTTCCACAAATTTAACATTTCCATAAACACCAACATTTCCTTATTACTCCCTTCCCTACCCTAATCCTGCCCTAAATTTAATTTTTAAGAAAATCAAACTTAAGTTTATATCATGGAATTGCAATAGTACATGTGAATGCTACCCAATAACCCAAAAGGAAAATAGAGAAAGAGGAGACAGAACTATATTTCTCTATATACATTTAGTATATGTGATTATATAGAAAAAATAAATCTAAATAAAGGTGCATTGTGCATAAACTAAAGAACAAGTAATAGACAATGCTAATAATTAATCTAAAAATCAATAGATGAATGAACCCTAACGGGTTTTTCTAATCAATCATTAAAGCATAATAGAACTCATCAAAATTTCAGCAAAATAATATAGCAAACCCCCGTACCACAACATACAATCTGCATATACATACATATATATGTAAAGTTAAAGTAGAGTGTAACAAACAGTATGAATCGAAGAAACTGATTGAAATCAAAGTAGAGGAAGAGCTTACTTTCAGGCGAATAAATCAGCCGATACACAGTCTCCGCATATTATTTATATATATATATATATATATATATATATATATATATATCAGTCCTTTCTCTCTGCTATTTCTGTATATCAATTGATCTGTATGTAATGCTGATTGAGTTGGACATAAACCCTATTAATTCTGTTGGATTCACTGATGTCTGAAGAACATAAAAAGGCAAAGAGGCGTGAGACCAAACTGGATTAAAGATTCGGAGACTTCTTTCGATGGGACGGGTCGGGTTTCGGGTAAGTTCCGGTTGTCTATCCTACAAAATGCTCTATGTTTGTTTGTTTATTCAAAAAAATAAACTCTAATTTTATTGTTTTTATAAGGAAAATATAAATTATTGAGTGGAAATTAAAATAAAACATTTTGAAACATGCGAAGAGAACAAAGATTTATTTTGAAAGTTCTTAATATTGAAAAAAATGAAGCTTCGAAAATTAAAAGGTAGATGTTAGAAACAAACCATTACATAAATATGGATTAATACCTTGAACTTTAAAAAAAAAAAAATCTTTGAGGTTTGTCTTCTTAATTTTTTTAATTAAGGGATTAAATTTTTAATTTTTTTCACTTTGAGGATTGTCTTCTTAATTTTTTAATTAGAGGATTAAATTTTTAATTTTTTTTTATTACGCCTAAACTAATATTGCCACATCAAAAAATTGGTTACATGATTTATGACGACATTGACTAAAAAATATTTATGCAGTAATATCGAGTCTCATTTTAATATTTATTCAATTAATTTTTTTCACCAAAAGATAAATATAAGACCATTATTAATTTTACTTTAAAAATTGTCATTACATTAAATTTTAAAAATTAAATTTACCAAAAAATAATAATTTACTAAAAGGGTAAAATTATCATTAAATTTACTTTTAAAATTAATAATGGTTTTATATTAAAATTATAATAATAATAATTTACTTTAAAATTAATAATGGTCTTATATTTACCCTTTTTGGTACAAAAAATTAATTGAATTAATGTTAAAATAAGACTCAATATTACACATAAATATTTTTTCGTCATGTGCCACTATCGTGTCATCAATTTTCTGACGTGTCACTATCAACTACACATAATCATAAAAAAAAAAAAAAAAAATTAATCCCCTAATGAAAAAAATTGAGAAAACAATCCCCAAAGTGAAAATAAATTAAAAGTTTAATCTCCTAATTGAAATTTTTGAGAAGACAATTCCCAAAGTGAAAAAAAATTTAAAAATTTAAGGTATTAATCCATATTTAGGTCTATTATCAATAATACTTTTATGACAAAAGTTCACATCGTTTTATATAAATATATATATATATATAGATATATATATATATATTTGTAAGATATTTTTTTTGTCAAGATAAAACAATACACGTAATTAAATAATTAAATAAAGGTTAGAAATTTAACTTAATAAAGGAAATGTGAAAATAGTGGAGTAATTTATATATATATATATATATATATATATATATATATATATATATATATTATAATAATCGATAAGAGTGATATATAAATTGGGAAGGAGACTTTTATAATAAAAGTCTTTAACTAAGAATGTTATGAGAAATTATGAATAAAGTAATGATTTATTCATAATGAAAAGAAAAGTAATATGTGGAGTTAAATAAATTTTACGAGATGCAATAAATAAATGTATTATTAAATGTATATCTTTATTATTCAAAATGAAAAGGAAAGTCAACATGGCTTAATTGTGAAATATTCTTGACATAAAGCTACTTTATGAGATTAATGAAATAATTATATTATAATATAATTATTTTCATTTAAAACGTATTATTTATTGACAAATACGAAAAATTGGTGTGCTACCATGGATACTTAAATTACATAGAGCTATCATTTTAAATGATGAATGTGCTAACTATTTTTTAACCTTAATAAATATGGTGAATAAAAATTCATGTATATTAATATGTAATATGAGTCCATATTTAATTATTGGGCCATATACAATTTTTTCTATGAATGTTTGCAAGTTTTCTATGTTAATTTAATGTTATGGACCATTGCTATACTAGAGGACTATTGTGACGCCCCCAAAACAAGTATACATCACCTATTCTGAGTCGCCAAATACATGGTACAAAATTCAAATATAACTTAATTATACAACATGAGCTGTGAGTTTTAATAAGAATATTGTCATCTAGACAATATCCACACTCAATGGAGTCCTCATTATATTTATTATCACACTATTTTATAGAATAGTGAGGACTACTAATGCTATCATCTGGACCGTCACTCCGTTCCCCGACTAGTCCCTGCTACGTTCTCATTTCCTGAAGAGAACAATGAAAACAAAAGGGTGAGCTCAACTAGCCCAGTAAGAAATATTATGGCTAAGATAATGCGTAATAAATTATCGTTAGCCTTTAACAGTGTTAAACTGATACAATATAACAAACATCAAGTTTAACTACAGCGGAACAAGCAATCCATTAAAAGAGTCAAGTAGAGAATAAAATCTACTATCTTCTATGATTTAAAAGGTTTTTCATCACTTTTATTGCTGAGACTGAGCTTATTAAATAAACCACATCATCCTTGTACTACGGCCAAGGATATTCATTAGTATCACGACCACAAATTATCCATGCACAACGGGCCAAGGATATTAGTGTTTTCATCAATGGTCATGATCATGCCAACAACTGTCCATCAATGCACTACGTGTCAATGATGACTTTTACCACATCATTTGTAACATTACGGTCAGGACTATACCGAATAATCCCTGATCATAATCATACCAAGTCCATCTATGCACTACAGGCCACAGATGACTTTCAACATAATATAAACATGAGGATGATGACAATGACATAATAATTCAATAAAACAAGTTCAATAATTAAATTTTAAAGATACTGGATGAAGCACAGATATCCATGATATTTTACTAATTTCATAGAGTATAGAAGCCAAAACTTTAACCAACTGAGTATAATTGAATATATGAAACTGCAAATGGATTTTCGCCCGTCATGCGATAATCCACGTAGACAGATCATTTCCATAATTCAATAAAGAACGAATACAAAGGATCATTCACCATGCATGTGGTAATCCACATAGACATGTTATTCCAATAGAATAATAAAGAATGGAATAATGTAAGAATTCACCATGCACGCGATAGTACCAAGCATGCATGTTATTCCCAATGTAATAATAAAGAGTGGAACCAAAGTTATCACGAAATCCGACAGATGGGATATTCAAATAGAATAATAAAGAATGGAATAACAACAGAATTCAAGGCATGCGATAGACCGCACATACAAGTTATTTTAACATAATAATAAATAATGCAACCAGGTCATGCGTAATACGCATGCATGTGATATATTCCAACAGAATAATAAAAATGGAATAACAGAATAATTTCACCATGTATGCGGTATTGCATGTATGAGTTATTCCAACGAGAATAATAAATAGTGGAACCCAGTCATGCGTAATACGTGTCTGCATATGATATTCCAATGAATAATAAAGAATGGAATAATGTATAATTTCAAGCATGTATGCGATTGCTTAGCATAAATAGGTTATTCCAACATAATAATAAGGAATGAAATAACAATAGCTCTTCTCATGAAAATAAAAGAAATAATACCCTTACCTTAGAATAAAGTCGGATACCTCAAATAGAGAGGTAGCAGACTTTCTCTTCTTCTTTCTCTATATATTTCTCTCTATAATAAATGCTCTATAGCTTTAGTGAATTAATGAGAAATGAAGGAAGAATGAGCTTCTATTTATAGGAAAATATAGTTTCGATAATTGCACGTTTGGGGCTCAAAATTTTATAAAGATAATACCTTCCTCTTTTCTTAATTTTAATTTAGTCCCGCAAGTATTATCAAACTTGCACCACATCCCCTAATAGTAAATCATGTGAATTAATAGTTCTGCATATGTGAAAATACTGAATTATAATATAAGACCTCCATCTATACCTCCATTTTTAACTTAGTCATGCAAGTATTATCAATCTTGCACCACCGCCCCTAATAGTACAAGAATGTGAATCAATAGTACACACATGTGAACAAATAGTTATAATCATGGGAATTAATATAAATTAATTACTCATTTATCCGATTAATTACCCGATAACTTCCATACATCAATTATTATCGAAATAAATGTTAATTTTTACTAACACTAATAATTCCAACACAATGGAACTATCAATGTCATCATTAATCAACACGAACTTATTCATCATTAATATTATAACTCACAATATTTAACAACCAGGTCGTTCACAGGAAAGATGGGGCTTTCCGATAAGGATTTCTCCTTATTGGTAGCCGCAATTAGGTGACCAAACCTCTCCTCGATGTAACTTCTGACATTGTCAATATTGCAAATAATAATATGAATAGCTTTTGTCGCCTCAATTATTGATTTAATAATATAACATATTATGCGAGATGATATTGTGACAATAATTGAATCAATAATACGAGAGTTATGATGCGTTAATTATCAGTAGCAACAATCGAGTATAACCGAGTGACTTCTTACGTAAAGATCAATAATCAATACTTTGTGTACTACTACGCAACCACGCCAGACATCGTACTTTTACTACCGGTAGTTCAACAGCTTTAATGGTAACACTTTCGGCCGTTATTTTTATAAAAGATAATTACGTCATTTTCTAACTATGATAATACTTCCGTTGTGGGGTCCACTTAATGATTGTCTTGGTCGTCAGCATTTGGATATTCCCCGACAAAAAGAATATTCTCCGACCAAATGAATATTTTATAACAACTTGCTTACTTTGCAAAAAATTTCACATATTACCCTTAACTTTAACCTTTTATCAATTTAACCATTTACGAAATAAAATAATAATTATAAGAAAATTGAATACTTTCATTTCATAAAATTCGGGGTCTTATAATCTCCCCTCTTTATGAAATTTCGCCCTCGAAATTTACGTACGTACCTGGTATGCCGATTCTTGCTTCTAGAATAATACCCTCTTGAACCTTCTTCTTCATATTCATCAACTCCGGGTGTGTAGCTCGAGCGATTTTAACTTTATTGATTAAAGTCGATTCTACTCGTATAGTTGATATCACCACGTGGGTTCCTAGAGTATTTAACTCTATCTTCATCATTTGTAAGTTATACGAAATGGGTTTTTGTGTTAACAACATCGCACTCGTAAACGCATATGATCTTCTACTCAACGCGTCAGCTACCATGTTCGCTCTTCCACGATGATATTGAATGGTATGGTCGTAATCTTCAACAACTCGAGCCAACGTCTTTGGCATATAATACGTTCGTTCTAGGTGAAGAATATTTAAGGGTTTTAGAAATGGGTTTTGTACTGGGGTCAATACAAAATTCGATTTGACGCTCTAGGGTTAGGCTAAAAAGTCTTCAGAGAATACGTCAGGAAATTTATTAACGATAGAAAAAAAAACTGTGACTCTCATCCATGATTTGGATAGTACGTCACATTGATACTATCAACTTGCCACCGTTATTCACGACGTCCCCTACGGATATTCTGGCTTCGGTGTATTCTAAGACTTGGAAGTCACCAGCGAAAGGCTCGGGGCTCTTTACTTATGGCTTGATATGACAGTGATTGACTTTAGTGGTTTGGTTGCTTAAATTCACATAACAGGTTGGTTAGGAATATGAAATCTAATAACCTTAAGAAAAGCATGATGAGTAGTTAACCAATCGATTACTAATTAAAATCACATCAAATGCAAGTATTTTTAAAGAGATAAGATCGACAGGTAACGTGAAAGTGTCGATTTGAATCAACAAGATTTATAAACTGTGGAGGTAACGAAAGTTTTTACTAACGAAGTTTCAACCAATAAGTCAAAGTCTAACTTCTCTGGGGTCAAATTTAAACGTTGAGCGCAAGCAAGAGAGATAAAAGAATGGGTAGAACCGGTATCTAATAAAGTATAGACTTCGCAAGAATTTTTAATTAACTAACCTGTGCTAACTTCGTTCGGGTTACTCACTTTTTGAGAAGTCACGATAAATACTCTTCCTGAAACCACCGACTTTGTTTTGTCCGTATCTGTGACGCCCCCAAAATTAGGTATACGTCACCCATCTTGGGTCGCCACTTACATGGTACATAAATTCAAATACAACTTACTAATATAACTGTCGTGTACAATACGACATAAACTGTGAGTTTGAATACAAATATTGTCTACTAGATATTATACAAACTCAAAAGGAGTCCTTATTACAACTATTATCACACTATTTCACGTAATAGTGAGGACTACTAATGCTATCCTCCTCGACCATTACTCCGCTCCCCGACTCGTCCCAAATATATGTTCTCATTTCTCAAGAGAATAAAGAAAGAAAGGGTGAGCTCAACTAGCCCAAGAAGAAATATTATGACTAAGATAATGCGTAATAAATTATCATTAGCCTTCAACAATGTTAAACCGATAAAATATAATAGACAACCGCTTTAATCATAATGAATAAGCAATCCATTAAAAGAGTCAAGTAGAGAATAAAATCTACTATCTTTTAGGTTTTAAAAGGTTTTTATCAATTTTATCATCGAGACTCACTTTTAATAAATAAACCACCACATCTAATCATCCCTCGCATCACTTGTCAAGGATTTTCATCAAGTTATCAATGGTCATGACTATACCAATCACCCCGGTCATAATCATACCAAAAACTATCCATCACCGCATTACAAAGCCAATCGAGAACTTTTGTCACATCATTTATATCAAGTCATGATTATACCGAATTGATCCTCCTCGTCATAATCATACTAAGTTCATCTATGCACGTAAGCCAAAGATAACATAATATAACATGAGGATGATGACAATGACATAATAATTCAATAAAACAAATTCAAGAATTATTTAATCCATGAATTATTAACGCCCAAATTGTCAACATAATACGGTTTCGTAGAGAGTAAAATTCAAGAATGATCGTAAGAATATTTTCATGAGAAGATATCGATGAAACGCAAATATCAAGGATATTCTACTAATTTCATGGAGTATAAGTCAAAGTTTTAACCAACCGAGTATAATAAAGAATGGAATAACAAAAGAAATCACCATGCATGCGATATTTGTGATGTATGCAAGTTATTCCAATGTAATAATAATAACGGAACCAGTCGTGAAATTCACAATCAAGCAGATGTTCCAATGTAATAATAAAGATGGAACTGCATCCTGTAAAACACACGATAGGATATTCCAACAGAATGATAAAGACGGAAACCAGTCCCCGTGTAAAACACATGCATGTGATGTTCCAATGTAATAATAAAAAAGCGGAACCAGTCCTGTGTAAAACACATGCATGTGATGTTCCAATGTAATAATAGAAGAATGTCACCAAGTATAGGGTAAACTCACAGACACAAAAGTTATTCCAATGTAATAATAAGCAATGGAATAACATAAGGATTTCACCAAGTATAGGTATCGCCATGATACAAAGTTATGTATAGGGTATGCCACTTTTACAAAAGTTATTCCAATGTAATAATAATGAATGGAATAATGTAAGTTCTCTTCAAGAAGAAAGAATAACACCCCTTACCGTAAAAGAACCTAATATAGAAGTAGTGAAGTAGCGTAATACTCTTCTTCTTTCTATTTTTCTCTATAGCTTCTCTCTATAATTTCTCTCTCTAGAGTTTCAATGAATTCGTAAGAAAATAATGAAGGAATGAGCTTCTATTTATAGGAAAATGAAATGCATAAGAATTAATCCACGAACGGTCCAGATTGATTTACTTTTAATCTGACGGTCCATATTTAAAGAAAAATCTTTTAAATAAAATATAATATATTCTATTTATATAAAAACATTTTACTATGCAAACACTATGCAATACTATGCAAAACACTATGCAAAAACACTATGCAACACTATGCATAATAAAATATAATATATTCTATTTATAGAATAACTTTAATAAAGTATTCTATTTTATATAAAAGATGTTTCGCTTTTATTACGTTAATAATACTAATAAAATAAAACGCCATTATCGCTATAATAATTCATATTATTAATCGACAATAATGGAATCAAACCGAGTGACTTCTCACATAAGCATCAATAATCAATACCGTACAAGCTACTATGCAACCACACTTATTATCGTGCTTTTACTACCGAGTAGTTCAACAAGAACTACGGTAAAACTTCCGCCGTTATTTCAATAAAATATTTTTGTCGTTTTCTCAATCCGACAATAATTCTGCTAGGGTCCACCAATGATTGAGTAGTTATTTAATATTCCCTCGCTAAACCGAATATTCCCAACCAATCGAATATAATATAACCACTTGCATACTTTGCAAAATTTATAAATACTACCCACAACTATAATATTATCTCAAATTCACACCATAATATTAAAAATTATTTTGACAAAATTTAAATCTTTATTGATAAAATCTGGGTCTCACAATCTCCCTCCTTATGGAATTTCGCCCTCAAAATTAGGGTAATGCACTGATATGATAAAAAGATGAGGATACCTTGAATACCTTTATCGTTGAAAACATTAAATTCATCTTTTGCAATCCTACCAAAGATATTCATTAACAATTCATCTTTGCACTACAGGCCAAAGATATTTATTAACAATTCATCTTTGCACTACAAAAGCCAAAGATGTAAAACCAATAATATCGAGACTCACTTAATAATAGTATCACGACCACAAATTATCCATGCACTATCGGCTAAGGATATTCGTGTTTTTCAATTACTACTATGATTATACCGAACAATCCCGGTCATAATCATACCAAGTCCATCTATGCACGTAAGCCACGTATGACTTTGAACGCATCCATGAATTAATATTTCATTCTTTGAGACTCACCAATAATTAATCCACATCATCGAATCATCCCCGCACTACGTGCCAAGGATATTCATTAAGATCACGACCACAAATTATCCATGCACTACTACCAAAGATAATTGTGTTTTCAATTACTGCTTATGATTATACCGAACAATCCCCTCGGTCATAATCATACCAAGTCCATCTATGCACGTAAGCCACGCGATGACTTTGAACACATCCATGAATTAATATTTCATCACTTGAGACTCACCAATAATTAATCCACATCATCGAATCATCCACCGCACTACAAAGCCAAGGATATTCATTAGTATCACGACCACAAATTATCCATGCACTACTACCAAAGATAATTGTGTATTCATTAAGATCACGACCACAAATTATCCATGCACTATGGCCAAAGATAATTGTGTATTCATTAAGATTACGACCACAAATTATCCATGACTACTACCAAAAGATAATTGTGTATTCATTAAGATCACGACCACAAATTATCCATGCACTACTACCAAAGATAATTGTGTATTCATTTACTGCTATGATTATACCCAACAATCCCGGTCATAATCATACCAAGTCCATCTATGCATTATGTGCCACGTATGACTTTCAACATAATATAAGCAATATGAGGATAATGATATAAAGAATCAATCAAATGAGATAAAGGATAAATATTAAACCTTTATAATATAATTTATCCAGGATTCAAGAATATCCCCATGTTTTCAATCACTTAATAATCTCATAATCTAACATCATTAATATTATAACAATATTTAAATCACTTCTTAAATTTATAAACAATTTATCTCAATTGTTTACGCTTTACCATATAATGCATTTAATCATTCAAAATGCCATACTCATAAGATATCATCACCAATTATCAAATCTCTCATCAAAAATATGCATATACTCTATATAGGATTCTCTAGCCATAAAATCCTATTTTCAACTTTTGTTACTTCACATAACATATTTAACTCATATGTTCAGAATTAAACTATTTTCATGAAAAATACCAAATCAGCCCCAAAAATATTTCTTTTCTGGGATTTAGCATAATATAGTCCCATAATGAAAATATATTTTTCTAATTTTTAAAATTCATTTACTATTTTTAAAAATCAATTTCCACTTAATTCCTTAAGAAATTAGCTACCTCAAGTTTAACTCCAAAATTCCCAAATCTTGGCAGGACCTTACACATGTTAACGTGAGCTTCCAGTTTAAATTTCATGGTCATCGGAGTTATAGAACTCCTATTATAGCGTTTTTTGAAAACCTAAATATTGAAATAGTCATAACTTGCTCATTTTAAGTCGAATGAGCTCATTTTTGGACAGGAGGTACTTTATACCATATACTTTCATGTCCCAAAAGGCCAGAATTTTTCTCATAATTTAAGTGGCCGAAACAGCCTTCTAAAATCATGGCGTGCTTTTTTTTGCTTTTTGCAGCTTTGCACTCCTTTGCTAAAATCAGTCCACACAAAAAATCTACAACACCTTTTTCAGTAATTCCACTTGGATTAGTTAGGTAACTCATAGATCTAACTCTAGGACTTGACCACATTCAAAAATTCAAAATATAACAGGAGATATGGTCAATTGAATTTTATGTTACGCTTTTCACTAAAATCTGATTTTCAACTCTTTGTGATTTCTAAGAAACTTTCATGTTTTCACATACTAACCAACATAACTCATCATAAAACTTACTAATACTTCATATACCCATGATTTTTATTAGTTCTATACTTTTATTATGACTTTCATCATAATCCACGTAAATGCATCCTTTCGAGTTGAAGAAATATTTGAGGGTTTAAGAAATGGGTTTTGATCGGGGTCAATACAAAATTCGATTTCACGCTCTAGGGTAGGCTAGGAAGTCTTCAAGAATACGCCAAGAAATTTATTAATGATAGAAATATCATTCAAAATCATATTTCGTCTCAAAACTTGGATAAGACGTCACATTAATACCAACCGTGACTTCTATCCCTTAACCTCGATAAGACCTCACAATGATACCTATCAACTTGCCATCTTCAACCATGACGTCCGCCTACGAAAGTCCGGCTTTTGCAGCATTCCACACAAGGAAGTCAACAACGAAAGGATCGGGCTCTTTACTTATGGCTTGATATAACAAAGTGATTAACTTTAGGATTTGGTTACTTTGAATTCAGATAACAAAGTTGGTTAGGAATATGAAAGCTAACAACCTTACAAAAAGAATAATGAGTAGTTAATCAATCGCTTTCAAAAATTTACCTCAAAGGCAAGTATTTTTAAAGAGATAAGATAGACAGTAACGTGAAAGTGTTTATTTGAAACAACAAGATTAATAAACAAAGGGAGGTAACGAAGGTTTCTCCCAACGAAGTTTCAATAGATAAATCAAAGTCTAATTTCTCCTGAGTCAAATTTAAACGTTAAACGCAAGCAAAGAGAGATAAAATAATGGGTAGAACCGGTATCTTATAAGGTATAGACTTCGCAAGAGCTTACGATTAACTTACCCGTGATAATTTTATTCGTGTTCCTCGTCACGAGAAGAAAAAAAACGCTTCTTAAACTATCGGCCTCGTTTGTCCGGGACAACCTTTGGTGCCTCCATCCTAGTTGAATTCGCCTTCAGAACGACAAAAATCGAGCTAAGTGGCCTTCTTCCACAATTATAACATGCTTTGATGGCATGGCGCAATTCGATCGATGTGTCCTCTCCTCCGCATTTGAAGCATATGATAGTGGTCCTTCTCCTTCCTTAACAACAAAAATTTGGTCGACGTCTTTCCATCATCATTGAATCTCCTTTTCTTGAAATGTCCATTCTTATTATTTTGGCCTTGATTACCACCAAGTGGTTACCATATCCGCCCGTTGATTCCTCCACGCTTGTTGTCACCGCTCACGACTACTTTCCGGTATTATAATTTTGCTTACCGCTTCTCTTTTAGTTGCGTTGACTCGTTATCGCTACTTCCACTAATCGAGCCCTATTTACAACATCCGAATAAAAACACAGCTTTATGAGAAATAAGATGTTGACGTATCTCCGCTTCAAACCTCTTAAAACATTCGCGCCATTCTCTTTCATTATCCACCAAGTGGGACGCGAATCGTGATAACTCCGCAAATTTTGCCTCGTATCATGCGACACCTGGCCATATTGTTTTGTTCCAACTTGATAAACTCCACCTCCTTCATGTGGCGAATACTTTCGTGAAAGTATTTGTCGTTGAATGCTCTCGAACTTCTCCCAAGATATCTTCAAGATGCAAAGAAGTTGAGTACGCTTTATCGATTCCCACCAAGAATCGCCTTCCCACAAGAACATAAAGGCGGCAAAAGGAACCTTTGCTTCGGAGCATCCCAAGACATCAAATATCTTGGTAATCTGCTTAATCCATGCTTCCGCCGTGTGGTTTTGGCTCTCCTTAAACTCCGGTGGTCCCAACTCCTTGAATTGTTTAATGGTGCCCGAGAGTTTTCCGTGTTTCCACCCCACGTTTTGAACAGGAGTCGCTTTACGATGTCGCATGAATTCTAAAACCTTTTAAACGCACTCGTCGTTAGTCAATTGATCGGTGTTGTTATTTACGGGAGGATTATCGCCATCCCGTGCTGTACATTGTCTCGATTATTGATCCGTGGAGAATCAATCAGCCTCTCGTGCTCCATTGCTATTCTCAACATTCTCGGATGCCATTTTCAAATACCGCCATAAAATAAGGGTTAATTAACATATCACATATTATCCCTATACTCCGATCGACCAATTAAATACCAAATAAATTTAGGTAGGTCATACTAGCGAAAGGAATTCCCCGCCTCTCCCTCCTAGTTCTTATCTCACATCTCACCCGGATCATATCCCTAAGCTTTGATACCAACCGCGACGCCCCAAAATTAGGTATACGCCACCCATCTTGGGTCGCCACTTACATGGTACATAAATTCAAATACAACTTACTAATATAATCGCCGTAGGTAATAATACGACATAAAACGTGAGTTTGAATACAAATATTGTCTACTAGATATTATACAAACTCAAAAGGAGTCCTTATTACAACTATTATCACACTATTTCACGTAATAGTGAGGACTACTAATGCTATCCTCCGACCATTACTCCGCTTCCCGACTCTGTCTCAAATATGTTCTCATTTCAAGAGAATAAAGAAAAGAAAGGGTGAGCTCAACTAGCCCAAGAAGAAATATTATGACTAAGATAATGCGTAATAAATTATCATTAGCCTTCAATGTTGTTAAACTCGATAAAATATAATATAAACCAGCTTAATCACAGCGCTTAATAAGCAATCCATTAAAAGAGTCAAGTAGAGAATAAAATCTACTATCTTTTAGGTTTTAAAAGGTTTTATCAATTTTTATCACGAGACTCAAATTTTAATAAATAAACCACCACATCTAATCATCCCGTATTACTACGGCCAAGGATTTTCATCAAGTTATCAATGGTCATGACTATACCGAATCACCCCGGTCATAATCATACCAAAAACTATCCATCACCGCATTACACAAGCCACCGAGAACTTTTGTCACATCATTTATATCAAGTCATGATTATACCGAATTGATCCTCGGTCATAATCATACTAAGTTCATCTACGCACGTAAAGCCAAAGATAACATAATATAACATGAGGATGATGACAATGACATAATAATTCAATAAAACAAATTCAAGAATTATTTAATCCATGAATTATTAACGTCCAAATTGTCAACATAATACTGCTTTCAGAGTAAAATTCAAGAATGATCGTAAGAATATTTTCATGAGAAGATATCGGATGAAACGCAAATATCAAGGATATTCTACTAATTTCATGGAGTATAGAAGTCAAAGTTTTAACCAACCGAGTATAATAAAGAATGGAATAACAAAAGAAATCACCATGCATGCGGATTGCAGATGTATATGTGTTATTCCAATGTAATAATAATAACGGAACCAAAGTCGTGAAATTCACACCGACAGATGTTCCAATGTAATAATAAAGATGGAACCAGGATCCGGTGTAAAACACACGAGATAGGATATTCCAACAGAATGATAAAGATTTTAACCAGTCCTGTAAAACACATGCATGTGATGTTCCAATGTAATAATAAAAAGCGGAACCAGTCCGGTGTAAAACACACATGACATGTGATGTTCCAATGTAATAATAGAAGAATGTCACCAAGTATAGGTAAAATCATGATACAGTTATTCCAATGTAATAATAAGCAATGGAATAACATAAGGATTTCACCAAGTATAGGGTATGCCACAGATACAAAGTTATGTATAGGTATGCCACTTTTTACAAAGTTATTCCAATGTAATAATAATGAATGGAATAATGTAAGTTCTCTTCAAGAAGAAAGAATAACACCCTTACCGTAAAAAGAACCTGAATATAGAAGTAGTGAAGTAGCGAGTATACTCTTCTTCTTTCTATTTTCTCTCTATAGCTTCTCTCTATAATTTCTCTCTGTAGTTTCAATGAATTCGTAAGAAAATAATGAAGGAATGAGCTTCTATTTATAGGAAAATGAAATGCATAAGAATTAATCCATTTAACTATCCGTATTGATTTACTTTAATCGGACGGTCCATATTTAAAGAAAAATCTTTTAAATAAAATATAATATATTCTATTTATATAAAAAACATTTTACTATGCAAACACTATGCAATACTATGCAAAAACACTACGCAAAACACTATGCAACACTATGCATAATAAAATATAATATATTCTATTTATGAATAACTTTAATAAAGTATTCTATTTTATATAAAAGATGTTTCGCTTTTATTACGTTAATAATACGAATAAAACAAAACGCATTATCGCTATAATAATTCATATTATTAATCGACAATAATGGAATCAAACCGAGTGACTTCTCACATAAGCATCAATAATCAATACCGTGCGCTACTATGCAACCACACTTATTATCGTATTTTTTTTACTACCGAGTAGTAGTTCAACAAGAACTACACGGTAAAACTTCCGCCGTTATTTCAATAAAATATTTTTGTCGCTTTTCAATCCGACAATAATTACGCTAGGGTCCACCAATGATTGAGTAGTTGTATGAATATTCCCCGCTAAACCGAATATTCCCCACCAATCGAATATAATATAACCACTTGCATACTTTGCAAAATTTATAAATACTACCCACAACTATAATATTATCTCAAATTCACACCATAATATTAAAAATTATTTTGACAAAATTTAAATCTTTATTGATAAAATCTGGGGTCTCACAAGATCCGCTTTTGGTGCCACCGTCCCAAATTGAACTTGACTTTGGTGCACGATAAAATCGCCAAGGTGACCTTCTTTCCACAATTATAATATGATTTGTATTAAAGACGCATTTGATCGATATGTCCTCCCTCCGCATTTGAAGCATACAATTGGTGGTCGCTCTCCTTTCTTGAAAAAGGTGTTGGTGTTCTTTGTCTTTCCATCGTTGTTGAACCTTCTTTCTTGAAATTTTCACTCCTATTATCTTGGCCATGATTACCACCGAAGTGGTTACCATTCTTGGCATGATAATTTTCCCCACGATGGTTATCATTGTTCCGATGGTCGTTGCCACTGGTACGATTATTATCGGGTTGTTGGTCGTTGCCTTTTGGTTGTGCTGACTCATTATCGCACTCCAATAACTGAGCCATATTCACAACATCTGAATATAAACAAAGTTTGTGAGAAATTAGGTATTGACGTATATCGGGTTTCAAACCTCTTAGAAACATTCGTGTCATTCGCTCATTATCGACCAAATGGGATGCAAACCGGGATAACTCCGCAAATTTAGCCTCGTATTGCGACACGGTCATATTGTTTTGCTCCAGCTTGATGAACTCTACCTCCTTCATGTGACGAATACTTTCGGGAAAGTACTTGTCGTTGAACAGCTCTTGGAACTTCTCCCAAGACATCTTGAGAAAGGCCAAGATGGGTACGCTTTTGATTTCCACCAAGAATCGCTTTTCACGCAACATAAAGGTGGCAAAGGGAACCTTTTGCTCCTCGGAGCATCCCAAGATATTAAATATCTTGGTGATCTGTTTTAACCATGTCTCCGCCTTAAGTGGTTCTGGCTTTCCCAAAAACTCCGGTGGTCCCAGCTCCTTGAACTGCTTAGCGGTGACCTACCGTGGGTTGTCATTATTTCCACCTATATTTTGAACAGGAGTTTCTCTTACCTGATGTTACATGAATTGCATAAAGCCTCTGAACATCCCATCCTTCATCATTTGATCGGTGTTGTTATTTACCTGAGGATTATTGTCTTCTTGTTGCACATTATCTTGGGTATTGATCGTTGGTGACTCAACGGTCTCATGTGCTTCATTGTTGATCTCAACATTTTCAGATGCCATTTTCAAATACTATCACAAAAAGGGTTAATTAACATATCACATATTATCCCTATACTCTGACCGACCAATTAAATACCAAATAAACTTAGGTAGGTCATACTAGCGAAGGAATTCTCCGTCTCTCCCCTCCTAGTTCTTGTCTCACATCTTAGCTAGGGATCATATCCCTAAGCTTTGATACCAACTGTGACGCCCCCAAATCAGGTATACATCACCTATTCTGAGTCGCCAAATACATGGTACAAAATTCAAATACAACTTAATTATACAACATGAGCTGTGAGTTTTAATAAGAATATTGTCATCTAGACAATATCCACACTCAATGGAGTCCTCATTACATTTATTATCACAATATTTCATAGAATAGTGAGGACTACTAATGCTATCATCTGGACCATCACTCCGTTTCCCGACTAGTCCCTGCTACGTTCTCATTTCCTGAAGAGAACAATGAAAGCAAAAGGGTGAGCTCAACTAGCCCAGTAAGAAATATTATGGCTAAGATAATGCAGAAAAAATTATCGTTAGCCTTCAACAATGTTAAACTGATACAATATAACAAACATTAAGTTTAACTGCAGCGAAACAAGCAATCCATTAGAAGAGTCAAGTAGAGAATAAAATATACTATCTTCTATGATTTAAAAGGTTTTTCATCACTTTTATCGCTGAGACTCAGTTTATTAAATAAACCATGTCATCCCTGCACTACGACCAAGGATATTCATTAGTATCACGACCATAAATTATCTATGCACTACGGGCCAAGGATATTCGTGTTTTCATCAATGGTCATGATCATGCCAACAACTGTCCATCAATGCAATATGGGCCAATGAGGACTTTTACCACATCATTTGTAACATTACGGTCATGACTATACCGAATAATCCTTGGTCATAATCATACCAAGTTCATCTATGCACTACAGGCCACAGATGACTTTCAACATAATATAAACATGAGGATGATGACAATGACATAATAATTCAATAAAACAAGTTCAAGAATTAAATTTTAAAGATTTATAAGTTAATTTATCCCGAACTCAAAAACGCCTAAATTGTCAACATGATATCATCGCTTTATGGAGTAAAATTCAAGAATGCTCGGAAGAATATTTCCATGAAAAGATCTTTGGATGAAGTGCGAGATATCCGTGATATTCTACTAATTTCATGGAGTATAGAAGCCAAAACTTTAACCAACTGAGTATAATAGAATATATGAAACTGCAAATGGATTTTCGCCCGCCATGCGATAATCCACGTAGACAGATCATTTCCACAATTTAATAAAGAATGAATACTAAAGATCATTCACCATGCATGTGGTAATCCACATAGACATGTTATTCAAATGTAATAATAAAGAATGGAATAATGTAAGAATTCACCATGCATGCGATAGATCGCATGCATGTGTTATTCTAACCGAATAATAAAAATGAAATCGAATTCATGCGAAATCTACACGACGTGATATTCCAATGTAATAATAAAGAATGGAATAACAACAGAATTCACCGAGCACGCGATAGACCGCATGCATAGAAGTTATTCCAATAGAATAATAAATAATGGAACTAGGTCATGCGTAATACGCACAGACAAGATATTCAAACAGAATAATAAAGAATGGAATAACAGAAGAATTTCACCATGTATGCGGTACTTCGCATAGACAGGTTTTTCCAATAGAATAATAAATAATGGAACCAAGTCATGCGTAATACGCACAGACATGATATTCCAACAGAATAATAAATAATGGAATAATAGAAGAATTTCACCATGTATGCGGTACTTCGCATAGACAGGTTATTCCAACATAATAATAAGGAATGGAATAACAATAGCTCTCTTCATGAAAATGAAAGAATAATACCCCTTAACTTAGAAGAAAACTGGAATAGTGAGGTAGCAGACTTCTCTTCTCATTTCTCTCTATAATTTTTCTCTATAATAGTTGCTCTATAGCTTTAGTGAATTGGTGAGAAATGAAGGAAGAATGAGCTTCTATTTATAAGAAAATATAGTTTCGATAATTGCACGTTTTGGGGCTCAAAATATTACAGTATAATAACTTTATCTTTTTTTTCATTTTTAATATAGTCCTGCAAGTATTATCAAACTTGCACCACCTCCCCTAATAGTAAATCATGTGAATCAATAGTAAATCATGTGAATCAATAGTTCTAAACATGTGAAAATACGAATTACAGTATTGTACCTCCATCTATACCTCTATTTTTAACTTAGTCATGCAAGTATTATCAATCTTGCACCACCTCCCCTAATAGTACAAGAATGTGAATCAATAGTACACACATGTGAACAAATAGTTATAATCATGTGAATTAATAGCAATTAATTGCTCATTTATCCGATTAATTACCCGATAACTTTCAGACATCAATTATTATCGAAATAAATGTCGATTTTCACTAACACTAATAATTCCAACATAATGAAACTATCAATTTCATCATTAATCAACACAAACTTATTCATCATTAATATTATAACTCACAATATTTAACAACCAGGTCATTCCCAGAAAAGAGGGGGGCTTTTCGATAAGGATTTCTCCTTATTGGCGCTTAATTAGGTGACCAAACCTCTCCTTGACAGAACTTCTAGACATTGTCAATATTGCAAATAATAATGTGAATAACTTTGTCGTCTCAATTATTGATTTAATAATATAATATATTATGCGGATATATACTTACAATAATTGAATCAATAATATGAGAGTTATGATCACGTGATTCTTATCGTAAAGAATAATTGAGTATAACTGAGTGACTTCTTACGTAAGCATCAATAATCAATACCGCGTAATGCTTTCTATGCAACCACGCCAGATTCATCGTATTTTTACTACCGGTAGTTCAACGCCTTTAATGGTAACACTTTCATAGTTATTTTTATAAAAGATAATTACATTATTTTCTAACTACGACAATACTTTCGTTGTGGGATCCACCAATGATTGTGCCGTCGTACGGATATTCCCTGACAAAAAGAATATTCCCCGACCAAACGAATATTTTATAACAACTTGCTTACTTTGCAAAAAATTTCACATATCACCCTTAACTTTAACCTTTTATCAATTTAACCATTTACAAAATAAAATAATAATTATAAGAAAATTGAATACTTTCATTTCATAAAATTCGGGGTCTTACAACTATTTTAAGCCCAAAAATAAGACTATGCTCAACCATTTTACTAGGACAATTCAGCAGCCCATATGAGGGTAAAAGGGAGCTGTTTTGGGTTCAAATGAGAATGAATAGTAGGTGACTTTAATAGTCAGTAAGATATTAGTGGTTAGAAATCAGTTAGTTCAATTAGCAGTTGATCAGAGAGCTAAGTAAATTAGCTAGTAAGTAGAGTGGCTATGATGAGATGGCAACTCTTAGGGGCTAAGTAGACTGCTAGGATGATTAGGGGATATGGTAGAGGCCAATGTAGGGGCAGGGTAGAGGCTAAAGAGAGTATCCAGGTAGAGCTCATGATGGGGTTGCATAGGGGCCAAATAGGTTGATTGAGAGAGATAATGTGTATAGCCATATATGGCCAAACAATTGCACCCAAACTCAAATTTCTATATCACTTTATTGAGTTTCAAAATCACCAGCATATAGAGAGATAGATAGAAAGCTACGGCTAGAAAGGATGGGAGGATCGAGCATCAAAACTAGTTTAATCTCTAGAAGTTAGTAAGGTAAGTAAGCTTAGACTCTTTCCATTCCTTTACATTTCATATTTGATAGTAGAATGGATTGTTAGTGGCTATAGTATTAAATACGACTATAGTGGTTGTTATGATAGTATAATTGCTTTGTGTGGTTGTTGAGGCATTATACCCTTAATAAATTAAAAGCCAAAAGGTTGGGAAAAATGGACAGGAAGTTAGTTGTTCCATGTAAATAAAATCATGTTCACCAACTGTTTAATTAAATGTCCAAGTAGGGACTGTTATAGTATAAAAAACATGTTAGCTATGAATTAGAGTCCAACATTATATCTAGTAGCTTAAATGCCTATTTGAGTTCTGTTAAGGGTGTAAACAGTTTGGTACCACCCGGATCAAAGCTATGCATGATAAAGGTTATGTAAAAGAATTGTCAAAGTTTACGTGTTGCATAACCATGCTATTTTATAATTAACTAGGTTGTGAAACCATGCTTCTTGTGGAAATTAAAAGCCTATTAGGGGATATTTTGAACAAAAGCTAGAATCCTTGCATTTAGATGTTTTAAACAATGAACATATAGTATATAGAAATTACTTGTTGTGATAAAACTTGTATTTGAAAGCTTGAAGGCTGTTATGGTGGTGTAATACTAACTCATGCTAATAATGCTTAGAAATGGGATGTTTTGGTATTGATAAATGAGAAAAGTTTCAAGCTTATTAAATTAAGCGATGATGCATTTTAAGGATAATTTTAAGCTTATATGAATGCTTAGACAACCCTTGAATCATAGATTGGGGACTGTTTGTGTGTAATAGCCAAAACTATGCTTAAAATCTAGATTTGAGGACTATTTTGGTCAAGGTTAGTACCTGAACTTTTGAGTCAGTAAGGAGACCATAATATGTCCATAAATAACATTTAAAAGTTATTACTTAACTTAGTTAAGGTCCATATTGAGTACTACACACTTTTCATGTTTAAAGGTCATGAAAAGTAAGCTTTAAAGTGTTATCTAACACTTACATAAAGAGAGGCCACACCTAAACCTTGTAGGCAAGTTTCTGTTAAATTTTTTGCCCTAGAGGCCAATTATTTGATATAATTGCTTAACATTTTGATATTATATTTGATTGAATAAATGAATGCTTTTATTATGGTTTTATTTACTGCGTTATATAAATGTTAACATAATAAAATTCCTTAGAATAAGTGATACAAATTATATAGTTTCAAGTATATGACTTGAACATGAAATTATATAATTACAATTAGTATCATTGCTCTTAAATGTCCCTAGTCGAGTATCATTGTTGATGGGACAACAATAATACATTGAGACTAGTATGTGGATTGATTAATGACCAAATCCTATTGGTTATAAATATATGAGATATTAAGTCAATGCATAAGTACATGTTAGAGAACGATGTACTGGACAGACCCACCATGAGAATTCTATGTGGAGCATTATGTGAAGTGTCATTAGCGATTCTCATAGTGATTATGATGTAATGATCCTCCGACCTGAAATCATTATATTACTACACGGGAATTTATGTACTTTGATATCATCAAAGGTCACCTTTAATAGGGTGGACTATAAAGGTGATTATTGGGTACATCATGAATCGTGTGAGGAATATGAGTGATCTAGATGGAATTTAACCCTCCTATATATTAGGGGTGATATCCATAGGCCTCTTGATTGAGTAGGACTATGAAATGCATGGCCATGCTTAAATAGTGATTTGTTTCATATAGTCTACTCATTGATCAAGAAAACACATTAAATTATGAAGAGTATGACACATTCCATGAATCGAGTTTAATCTAGGATGTAAAGGTTAAAAGGATTAAATTACATTGAAACATTGGTCACGAAAAGGTTGCATCGAATCATCGATCTTATTATTACTTGGATAGCAGTGTGTTAGAGTTTGTGCCCTAGAGGTCAATTATTTGATATAATTGCTTAACATTTTGATATTATATTTGATTGAATAAATGAATGATTTTATTATGGTTTTATTTACTGCGTTATATAAATGTTAACATAATAAAATTCCTTAGAATAGTGATACAAATTATATAGTTTCAAGTATGTGACTTGAGCATGAGATTATATAATTATAATTAGTATCATTAATCTTAAAAGTCTCTAGTCGAGTATCATTGTAGATGGGACAATAATGATGCATTGAGACTAGTATATATGTGGATGGACTGATGACCAAATCTCATTGGTCATAAATATATGAGATATTAAGTCAATGCATAAGTACATATTATATTAAGAACGATGTCTTCGGATGCACCCCACCATGAGAGTTCTACGTGGAACAGTATGCAAAGTGTCATTAGCGATTCTCATAGTGACAATGATGTAATGGTCCTCCGACCTGAAATCACTATATTACTACACGGGAATTTATGTACTTTGATATAATCAAATGTCACCTTTAATTAATAGGGTGAACTATAAAGATGATTATTGGGTACATCATGAATCGTGTGAGGAATATGAGTGATCTAGATGAAATTTAACCCTCCTATATATTAGGGGTGATATCCATAGGCCTTTTGATTGAGTAGGACTATGAAATGCATGGCCATACTCAAATAGTGATTTGTTTCATATAGTCTACTCATTGATCAAGAAAACACAGAGTAATTTATGAAGAGTATGACACATTCCATGAATCGAGTTTAATCTAGGATGTCAAGGTTAAAAGGATTAAATTACATTGAAACATTGGTCACTAAAAGGTTGCATCGAATCATCGATCTTATTATTACTTGGGTAGCAGTGATGCATTACTAGTTGTCGCTCACTATGTAAGACCCCAACTTATTATTAAATGAAATAGAATTTCCTCTATTTATTATCTTGAAATAGTAAGGGTTGATTTGATTAATGTGGTTAGTTATGGGTAAAATGCACAAATATTTCAAATAAGCAAGTGGTTATAAAATATTCATTTTTATCGGAGAATATTCGTTTGACGTGGAATATTCTTACTGCTTGTCAGGAATATTCGTGACAACTACAGCGACCTTGTGTGGGCCCGAATGTGAAAGCGATTGGATAAAGGAAAACGACAAATATAAGTTGTTTATAAATAACGTTAATGACGTAGTTGTTACTATTAATACTGTTGGAATACCCGGTGGTTAAAAACACAAGAAGATTACCAGTATTGCTCCAATTATTGATTCTTACGTAAGAAGGCACTTTACTCAATAATTGTTACGATAATTAATGCTTTCAATATTTTATTTTATTGATTCAATAATTGCTACGTTGATATTTTATATTGTTGTTGTTTCAATAATTGTCACTACACAATATTTTCCATTATCAGATCAATAATTCATATTATTTGAATAATATTATTAGATAACATTATTGGCAATGTCTAGAAAGTTCTGTCTAAGGAGAGGTTTGGTCATCTAATTGCGCGCCAGTAAGGAGAAATCCTTATTGAAAGCCCCTTTTCTTGAACTACCGGCACACGTCGATTTGTGATTCTCAGTAATGTTATTTGTGAATAATTAATTATTGATTTATATGATAAGGAAAATATTCATTTTATGTGGATATAGATGGAGAAAATTTTAAAGTGATAATTGTTGAAAAATTGATATTTTATCTTTTCTGATAAATAATTCATTTAAATATATTATTATATTTTAATAATATAATAATGATGATATTTTTATAATAAATGTGGGATATATGAGTATATGAGGAGGAGGAGTATTTTTGTTACTAAAATTGTTTAAAACATGTTAAACATGTTCGTGGACCATATTTCTTGACTGAAATTTGATTATAGCTTGTAAAATCGCCCGTTTGTGGATTTCGGTCAATTTCTGTTTGGAATTTGGAAAAACTTTCTTCTGCAAAGTTGTAGAGAATAAAATTACCTATGGAAAAGACATAAGGTTCAAATTTTTTTGATAAAAGGGCTATTTATTATGAATTATTGAAGTTCCGAAGTTCCGAAATAATTAATTTTTGAAGTTTTAATTTTTTTTTTAAGAAAAACATTTTTTTCATTATTGGTGGGCCCCACATGTGTGGTAAATGAGCTGAAATCAGATTTCTAAGATGCGCGTGAAAAGTTTATAATTATATTAATATTTTATTAAATTTTCTGCTTTGGTGTTCTAAGTATTTTTCTATAAATAGAGTGCTTAGGTTAGAATTGAAAATCACACCAGAAACTGAAGTTTTCTCTCTCTATATTATTGAGCGTATTCTTGTGAGTATTTTAATCTTTTGAGTGTTGCTATACGGTACAAGTTCCTTCAGCGTTATATCTGATATTCCAGCTAGAAGTACAATTCTTTTCGAGGTAAGGGATGTTATATTTTTTTTAAAAATGATATTATTTCTTCTAATATCATTATGCCGGATTATTGGTAAGATTTTTCTTGTGAAATTCTTGTCTTTTAGTATCAGGTTTACTATTCACGATACTTGACTATTCACGAATCACTAAGACTATTCATAGAAAAATTAAAATTTTCGTTTTTTGTCCAAAATATCTATTATGGATACTAGCTTTGATTATATCCATGTTTTGATCATTCTTGAATTTTACTTCACTATGACTATTAATGAAGTATTTTTGAACTCAGATTGTTTAAAGTACGAATCCTTAATATTGGTTCTTTTGTTTCACTGGATTCGTTTTCTTTTAAAATATTTTTCATCATCCTCAGTCCTAAATGATGGTATTACTGAATATCTTTGGCCTGTAGTGCAAAGATGGTTGATTTTCCTATGAATATCTTTGGCCCGTAGTGCAAAGATGTACAGGTGTTGAGATGAACATGACCAACTGATGAATATTTTTGGCTTGTAGTGCAAAGATGAATATTTGATTCAAGATGAATATTGATTGATGTTATAGGGATAAAATATTGATGATAGACTTTTAAATTCATGGATTATAGTAGATTTCATTCTCTACGTAACTCATCTATGAATTATTATTTCCGCTGCGAATATTGATCTGAAACTTGTTGTCTATTGTATTTTATCAGATTTTTTCCTGTTGAAGACTAAAGATAATTTGTTCTATATTATCTTAGTCATAATATTCTTTACTGGGCTAGTTGAGCTCACCCTTTTCCCTTTTGTTCCATTTTTCTTCTTAGGAGGCGAGAATGTAGCGAGTTCTAGTCGTGGTGTGGAATGATGGTTTTAGAAAGTTGTCTTAGTAGTCCTCACCATTTTTGTAAAATAATGTATCAATAATTGTAATGAGGACTTATTTGAATGTGAATATTGTCTAGATGACAATATTTGTATTGAAACTCACAATTTATATGTTGTATTAATAAAGTTGTAGTTGTTTTTGTACCATGTTATTGACGACTCAAAGTGGGTGATGTGTACCTATTTTTGGGTGCGTCACACACTGTTTATAATTTTATAATATGATTTTAAAATTATTACCAACGTAATAATAACCTATAGGGTCACACACATAGAACGTAATTAAAAGGGAATTAATTTAAATTGTAAAGATTTAAATATGTCAATATGATTGATGATATTTTAAATCACGAATTTAAATTTAAAAGGATTAGTTGTATATATATATGTATATTAATTAAGTAAGACTTAATTACGATAATATATATATATATATATATATATATATATATATATATATATATCGCTTTTAGGAAGTTGATCAAAACTTAAGAAAACCCTAGCCGCTCTTAGAGAGAGACTAGAGAGAAAACAGAAAATCCATTCCTTTGGTGGCTAGTACCACAACTCCCTTTATTACAGAATCGTGCGACGATTCGCGAACGTTCGTGAGGATACCGTAGAGGCGTAGTTCTTTCGGATTGCGTTTGAGATTCGAAGCGGTTTCAGAGTTTTCTATTATCGGTATAAATTCTAATCCACTGAATTAAATTTGTTTCGCATGGATCCTATGTTGGGTTTCTAAAATTGCTTTATAAAATTTTATTTTTCGCTGTATGTTTCTGTGCCAAAACCCTACACAGTGATGCATTACTAGATGTCGCTCACTGTTTATAATATTATAATATGATTTTAAAATTATTGCCAACGTAGTAATAACCTATAGGGTCACACACATAGAACGTAATTAAAAGGGAATTAATTTAAATTGTAAAGATTTAAATATGTTAATATGATTGATAATATTTAAATTACGAATTTAAATTAATAGGATAATTTATATATAGGTATATTAATTAAGTAAGATTTAATTAAGATATATATATATATATATATATATATATATATTCGAATTTTATTTTAATTAAATTAGATTTTTGATTAATTCCTTTTTAACCGCTACATATATGATATGTAGTAGCCAATTTAGGTAGAATCATAATAACCTAAAAAAACCCTAGCCGCTCTTAGAGAGAGACTAGAAAGAAAAAATTTCAAAAATCTTGTTCCTTTGGTGGTTAGTACCGCAACTCTCTTTATTGCAGAATTGTGCGACGGTTCGCGGGCGTTCGTGTGGATACCATAGAGACGTAATCGCTTGAGGGATTTCATTGGAGATTCGAAGTGTTTTAGAAGTATTTTTCATAATCGGTATAATTTCTAACTACTGAATTAATGTGTTTTTCGCATGTATCCTGATTTGGGTTTCGGAATTTTATTTTGTTCAATTTTTATTCTGCTGTGCGTTGCTTTGATGTGCCAAAATCTCAACAGATTTAATAGCTATAACATGGCATAAGTAAGCTAAAAAGGCTAAAGAAACTAATTCTAAACTGTTTTGAGAATTGAATTTGTTAAAAATCATGTTTTAGGCCAAAAATGGTCTATTTTGGGTAATTTTTAGTACCTGAATTTGTAAGATTGTAATGAGCATATATAAAGTTACTACTACATGCTATAAATGATTCTCAAACATGGCTAAGGCAAAATCTAACAAGAAAACTAAGTTTTTGTGCATCTTATAACCCTACAGTGAGCTTTGATAGGTCAAAATTAGCTAGATGACTAAACAAAGTGAGATAATGATAAAAGTAACCTTAGGCAACTAAAATACACATGCCTAGACTGTCCAAGTATCTAAAACTAAAAGAAATTTAAACAGTGTCAAAATTAGTTTTGGGGAAAAGTGTTAAATTGTCTAGTTTGAGCCTCAATTAAAGTAGGCCTAACTGATATGATTGAGGAACCTATTGTAAGACCCCAACTTTTTATAAATAAAATTGAATGTCCTCTATTCATTATTTTAAAATAATAAGGTGTTAATTTGATATAATGCTTTGGTTACGGGTGAAATGTGCAAATTTTACAAAATAAGCAAGTGGTTATAAAATATTCATTATTGTCGGGGAATATTCGTTTGGTCGTGGAATATTCGTACGATGACGCAACTATTTGTGGGCCCCAAAATGAAAAACGGTCGGATGAAGAAAACGATAAGTTTGAGTTTTTATAAATAACGACGTAATTATTACCGTTAACACTTTTGGATTACCTGATGGTTAAAATACAGTAATACGCGTGGTTGCACAGTAGCATACGGTATTGCACAGTATTTTGAATTATTGATTTTTACGTAAGAAGGCACTACTCAATAATTGTTACAATAATTACTGTTCAATATTTATTTTTTTTGATTCAATAATTGCTACGTTGATATTTTATATTATTGTTGTTTCAATAATTGTCACTGCACAATATTTCTCATTATCAGATCAATAATTCATATTATTTGAATAATATTATTAGATATTGTAAGACCCCAACTTTTATGAATAAAGAATAATTTTCTCAAAATATATTTTTGAATATTATTGTGTGGATTTGATATAATGTTATAGTTGTGGGTAATATTTATAAATTTTACAAAGTAAGCAATTGGTTATATAATATTCGATTGGTCGGGGAATATTCGTTTTAATAGGAAATATTCGTACGATGGCACAATCATTGGTGGACCCCACAACGGAAGTATTGTCGTAGTTAGAAAACGACAGAATTATCTTTTTATAAAAATAACGGCGAAAGTGTTACCGTTAAAACTATTGAACTACCCTAGTAGTAAAAGATAAATACGATAATGGCGTGGTTACATAAGAAGTACACCAGTATTTATTATTGATGCTTACGTGAGAAGTCACTCAGTTATACTCAATTATTGCTACAGTAATTGCTGGATCATATCTCTCATATTATTGATTCAGTTATTGTCACACTATCATCTGCATAATATGTTATATTATTAAATCAATAATTGAGATGGCAAAGTTATTCATATTATTATTTGCAATATTGACAATGTCTAGAAGTATTGTCGAGGAGAGGTTTGGTCACCTAATTGTGCGCCAATAAGTAGAAATCCTTATCGGAAACCCCCTTTTTCCTTGGAACGACCTGGTTGTTAAATATTGTGAATCATAATATTAATGATGAATAAGTTCGTGTTGGTTAAAGATAAAATTGTTAGTTCCATTGTGTTGGAATTATTCGTGTTAGTGGAAATCGACATTTATTTCGATAATAATTAATGTCTGGAGGTTATATTGACCAATCGGGTAATTCACGGGATAAATGAGCAATTAATTGCTATTAATTCACATGCTTATAACTATGTGTTCACATGTGTGTACTATTGATTCACATGTATGTATACTATCAAAAAGATTGATAATACTCGAAAGAAATAATGGTAATATGTGTCATTTTGTAAGTGGGACCCTATGTCATCATCTAAGAGTCACTTTCGCAAATAGTAACTCGTCTATTCGGTTTTCCAAGAGTTATTTGTCTCTTCGGTTTTCTAAGAGTTATTTGTCTCTTCAGTTTTTCAAGAGTTACTCGTCTCTTTGGTTTTCCAAGAGTTATTTGCCCCTTCGCAAATAGTAGTTGTCTCTTCAATATTACCAGGAGTTATTTTGACCATTCGTTAAGATCAAGAGCTACTTTCAATTCTTCTATAAATAGAAGCTTATTTCTTCTTTCATTCTCACAAATTCACTAAGACTCATAAGAGCAACTATAGAGAGAGAAACTATAGAGAGGAAGAAGAAGAATATTCTGTTACTCACTATTTTAGTGTCCAGTTTTCTTCTAAGATAAGGGGTATTATTTCTTTTGTATTCATGAAGAGAGTTATTTCTTTCAATATTCGTAAGGGTTGTTATACCATTCTTTATTATTCTGTTGGAATAACCTGTCTGTGCGGTCTATCGCATGCCTGGTGAATTCTTCTGTTATTCCATTCTTTATTATTCTGTTGGAATAACCTGTCTGTGCGGTCTATCGCATGCCGAGTGATTTCTTCTGTTTTTTCATTATTTATTATTCTGTTGGAATAACCTGTCTATGTGGACTACCGCATGCATAGTGAATGATCCTTCGTATTCATTCCTTATTAAATTATGGAAATAATCTGTCTACGTGGATATCCATTTGCAGTTTCATATATTCTATTATACTCAGTTAGTTAAAGTTTTGGCTTCTATACTCCATAAAATTAGTAGAATATCCTGGATATTTGCGCTTCATCCAGTATCTTTTCATGAAAATATTCTTCTGAGCATTCTTGAATTTTAGTCCACAAAGCAGTATCATGTTGACAATTTGGATGTTATTGATTTCTGGATAAATTAAATTATAAATCTTTAAAATTTATCCTTGAACTTGTTTTATTGAATTATTATGTCATTATCATCATCCTCATGCTTATATTGTGATGAAAGTCATCTTTGGATTACGTGCATATATGGACTTGGTATGATTATGACTAGAGATTATTCTGTATAATCATGACCGTAATGTGACGAATGATGTGGTGAAAGTCCTCATTGGCTTTTAGTTCATTGATGGACAGTTGTTGGTATGATTATGACCAGGGATTTTTCGGTATAATCATGACCATTGATGATTACATGAATACCCTTGGCTGTGATGCAGGGATGATTCAATTTTATTTATTAAGCTGAGTCTCATCGATAAAGTTGATGAAAAACTTTTTAAATCATAGAAGATAGTAAAGTTTATGCTCTACTTGACTCTTCTAATGGATTGCTTATTCCGCTGCAGTTGTTGATCTAAAACGTGTTGTCTATTATATTCTATCAGTTGTTATATTTTTGAAGGCTAAGGATAATTTATTCTACATTATCTTAGTCATAATATTTCTTACTGGGCTAGTTGAGCTCACCCTTTCTTTCACCGCTTCTCTTCGTGAAATGAGAATATAAATTTGACGCGAGTCGGGGAATGGAGTGACGGTCCAGATGATAGCATTAGTAGTCCTCACTATTCTGTTAAATAGTGTGAAAATAAATGTAACGAGTACTCCATTGAGTGTGGATATTGTCTATATGACAATATTCTTATTAAAACTCTTAGATTATGTTTTGTCGTATTTTACACGACTGTTGTATAATTAAGTTATATTTGAATTTTGTACCATGTATTTGGCGACTCAAGATGGGTGATGTATACCTATTTTGGGGGCGTCACAGTTGGTATCAAAGCTTAGGGATATGATCACTAGCTGAGATGTGAGACAAGAACTAGGAGGGGAGAGACGGAGAATTCCTTCGCTAGGATGACCTACCTAAGTTTATTTGGTATTTAATTGGTCTCATCGAGTATAGGGATAATATGTGATATGTTAATTAACCCTTGTTTTGTGGCGATATTTGAAAATGGCATCCAAAATGTTGAGATAAGCAATGAAGCACATGAGACCGCTTTTGTCACCACAGATTAATACCCGGATATAATGTGCAACAGAAGACAATAATCTTCGTGTAAACAACAATGATCAAATGATGAACGATGGGATGTTCGGAGGTTTTATGCAATTCATGCAACATCAAAGTGAGGAGGCTCTGTCCAAAATGCAGGTGGAAACACCGATAACTCTCTGGACGGCCACCGCTAAGCGCTTCAAGGAGTTGAGACCACCGGGAGTTTTTGGAGAGCCAAAACCACTTAAGCGCGAGACGTGGATAAAGCGATTAACAAGATATTTGATGTCTTGGGATGCTCCAAGGAGCAAAAGGTTCCTTTTCCACCTTCATGTTGCGGCATAAGCGATTCATGGTGGGAATCAGAAAGCGTACTCAACTCCGCCAGATCAAGATGTCTTGGGAGAAGTTCCAAGAATCGCTCAACGACAAGTACTTTCCGAAAAGTATTCGTCACACGAAGGAAGTAGAGTTCATCAAGCTTGAGCAAAACAATATGACCGTGGCGCAAAGACGGCTAAGTTTGCCGAGTTGTCTCGGTTTGCGTCCCACTTGGTTGATAATGAGGAGAGAATGACGCGAATGTTTCTAAGAGGTTTGAAACCCAAGATACGTCAATACCTAATTTCTCACAAACTGTGTTTGTATTCAGATATTGTGAATAGGGCTCAGTTATTGGAGCGCGATAATGAGTCAACCCAACCAAGAGAGAGCAGCCGACAAGTCGATAATACAAGTGGTAGCAGTCATCGAAGCGGTGATAACAAGCGTGGAGGGAATCAACATGCCAGAAATGGTAATCACTTTGGTGGTAATCATGGCCATGAAAATAAGAGTGGACATTTCAAGAAGAGAAGATTTAACAATGATGGAAAGACATCGGTCCAAACTGCGCGATGCAGTCCAAAACATGTTACAATTGTGGAAGAGAAGGTCACCTAGTCCGATTTTGTCGTGCACAAAAGTCAAGTCCAGCTGGGATGGAGGCATCAAAGGCCGTCCCAAACAAAACAAAACCGATAGTTCAAGGGAGAACGTTTGTCGTAACCTCCCAAAAAGCGAGGAATCCGAATGAGGTGATCACGAGTAAGCTAATCATAAACTCTAGCAAAGTTTATACCTTATTTGATACCGGTTCTACCCATTCTTTTATTTCTCTTACTTGCGCTCAACGTTTAAATTTGACTCTGAAGAAATTAGACTTTGACTTATCGGTTGAAACTCCGTTGGGAGAAACCTTCATTACATCCACTGTTTATAAGTCTTGTTTGATTCAAAACGGTAAGCGAACGTTACCTGTCGATCTTATTTCTTTGAAAATACTTGCATTTGATGTGATTTTAGGGATTGATTGGTTAACTACTCATCATGCTAAAATCGATTATTTTCGTATGGTTGTTAGCTTTCATATTCCTAACCAATCTATTATGCGAATTCAAGCAACCACACCACTAAAATCAATCACTGTCATATCAAGCCATAAAGCTATTCGTTTATTAAAAAATGGATGTTAAGCTTTCTTAGCCCATGTCATGGATTTAAATAAAAATACGTCAGATTTGAATGATATTTCTATTGTTAATAAATTTCCTGACGTATTCCCTGAAGAACTTCCTGGTCTACCCCCAGAGCGTGAAATTGAATTTTGTATCGACCTTTAATCCGGTACAAAACCCATTTCCAAAGCCCCATATCGAATGGCTCTATTAAACTTCGTGAGTTAAAAACCCAACTACGTGAATTGTTAGACATCGGTTTCATTCGTCCCTAAGACGCCTCCTCGGGGTGCTCCTGTTCTATTCGTGAAGAAGAAAGATGGAAGTATGCGACTTTGTATTGATTATCGGGAGTTGAATCATGTCACCATCAAAAATAGGTACCCGTTGCCTCGCATTGATGACTTGTTTGACCAGTTGCAAGGAGCCAAATTCTTTTCAAAGATTGATCTTCGTTCTGGATATCATCAGTTGAAGATTAAAACTGATAACATTCCAAAGACTGCTTTCAGAACTCGGTACGGGCATTATAAATTCCTAGTTATGTCTTTTGGATTGACTAATGCTCCTGCTGCCTTCATAGACATGACAAACCGAGTATTCAAGGAATATTTGGATCACTTTATGGTCGTCTTTATTGATGACATCCTCATATACTTCAAAACCCGTGAAGACCATGAGCAACACATGAGGCTGATACTCCAAAAGCTTCGTGAAAATAAGCTATATGCCAAGTTAAAGAAATGCGAGTTCTGGCTCGAGGAAGTTGCATTCCTTGGGCATGTAATATCAAATCATCGAATATCTGTTGACCCGGCAAAGATAGAAGTAATTCAAAGCTGGGAGCAACCTAAATCAGTGACCGAAGTACGTAGCTTTCTCGGCTTAGCTGGTTATTATCGGAGATTCGTGGAAGAATTTTCTCAAATCGCTACTCCATTAACTCAGCTGACTCGAAAAGAAACAAAGTTCAGTTGGAGCGAGGAATGTGAGAAGAGTTTTTAAGAACTCAAGAGAAGACTCATTTCAGCACCTGTTTTGATATACCATCTGGCTCGGAGGGATTTCACATCTACAGTGATGCTTCAGGCAAAGGGTTAGGATATTTTCTCATGCAACATGGGAAAATCATAGACTATGCCTCGCGAAAACTCAAAGAATATGAGAGAAATTATCCTACTCATGATCTAGAGTTAGCAGCAGTCATTTTTGCGCTTAAGATTTGGAGGCATTACTTGTATGGAGAGAAGGTGGAGATCTATACGGATCATTGATGAGTGAGTTTTATACACATGAATTGGATACATTCGGGCTTAATTTATTGTTGTTCTCAAGTCTTTTAGAATAGTTTTTATGTGTTTATGTCTATTCATGCATGTTTTATGTTGTTTTGTAGGAATTGAGACAAAATTTTCTTGGATCGACGTTCGGGGTGGCTAGATTGGCATTTTCGGCTTGCCATTTACACAGTAGTCACTTCAGAGCCATTTTGAGTATATCTCTGGACCTTATTTTGAAACACTCAAAGAATTAAAGTTGTAGATCTACTTCTCCTCTTTTCGAATCATCTTGAATCATCAAAATCGGAGTTCGGACGAAGAAGTTATGGCCATTTTCCCAAAGGACGTCGGAGTAGAAAATGTCGAAACATGTAAGCGCGCTTGGGGCGCCTATTTTTGGTTATGCTTAGCGCCAAGGCTACTGGGAGCAAGATGTTTGAGCATCGTGCCCTCGCATTTGAAGCGCCTGAAGGGAAGAACTTAAAGCGGCTCGGACGCGTTTTTCGACGAATTTTGACACCTTTTTGACTCCAAATTGGATTGGGTTTGTTCCTAAGCTAAAAATTAGACTTGTAACCTATAAATACATGATGTAAGGCATAAAATAGAGGGAGATTACATAGATTAGACTAGATTAAACACTCCATTAAATTAGAATCTAAACCCTAGTTCTTAATTAGCCATTGAAGATTGAAGCAAATTGAAGAACACTGAAGATCAAGAGCAAAAGCAAGAGGGGAGCATCAGATTTGCTGACAACAGATTCTATTATCTTCTCTTATCATACTTTTATCTTTTAATGTCTATTCAGTTGTGGATTCTTGGTTTTAATTCATTAATTATGAACTAACTCTTTTATTAAGATTTCAATTGAACCTTTTATGGCTATAAATTAGTTATTTAATTTATTCTAATTATTTGTGTCAAAGTGAGTTGTTTATCTTGCCTTATGCTTATTGATTAATTATCTGATCAGTAATTACCTTGCTACTCTAGAAGGAATTGAGAAAGGAATTCTAGGGTTAGAACTGGGCATGATATCATGTGACTTAGTTATTTGCACAGTGAATAATTAGGTTTGTGAATAGAATGAGAATATCTATTTGCCGCATGTAACACATAAGGAATTGGAGTTGTAACGAGTTTAATTCAATTGTTTTGCATAGAGATATAACAAAATTAATCTGGGTTAAATAGAAGGCAAATGATCACTTGAGAAAAGGGCTTTTGGCATTTGAGAATTCCTGTTAACAATTCAGTAGACATAATAATTGGAATAATTGGATAACTGATTTATAGTTCATAATTGGGGATATTGGAGTCTTAATCCTTATTTACCTAAATTTAATCAAATCTTAGTTTTGTTTATTTGCTTTCTTTTAGACTAATCTCTTTTAATTGTTTAATTTAGTTTTCTTAACTAGAAAATTCATAATTTGCAATTGTTTAAATAAAATTGATTTGGTTAAGAGTTAGTAATTGGTAATTTTTATTAAATAATTCCTCGTGGGAACGATACTCTACTTTCACTTTATTGCTTGTTGACCGTGTATACTTGTACGTATTCATTGATTGCGAAATCGATCAACAAGTTTTTGGCGCCGTTGTCGGGGAATTAATTTAATAATTATTTACCAATATTAATTTCAATCAAATTAGTCTTAAGTTAAATATTTTTATTTTTATTTTTAATTCTCTTCATATATTTTCTCTTTTCAGGTACCATGGATGACTTTGCGTATCAATGGCCATACACGAACATGACTCAACCAAGGGAAACAGGGATTGATGGACTTAATACATTTTCTGTATTGTCACCACAGATTGAGACACTTTCGAGGAGTTTAGAAGCTTTTGAAGCTCAACGTCGTCAAAGTGTGGTGGTTACTTGTGATTATTGTGCTGGAAATCATATAAGTCATCAATGCGCCAACAGTTTAAATGAAAGTAAGATAAAGATATAGTGGTGATTACCCCAACAATTATGTCTATCCCAACAACTATCATCGGTTCAGGGGTATCACACTAATTTTCATGGAGTAACAATCAAGCTCAAGCCGAGACAACAAAATACATCCGAATTTTAAAATCGGACACAACAACCAGATCGGAAATCAAGTTTTGAAGAAGCCTTGGATAGATTTATTAAAGCTTCTGAAAAAAAGAATGAGGAAAATGAAAAAAAATTTATTCAAATAGAGCTGAATTTGCAAAGCCAAAGTGCGTCGATAAAGAATTTGGAAAATCAAGTGGGACAGATAGCACATTCGTTGAACAACCGTCCTCAATACACTTGGCTCTATGACATGGATGACGAGACTGATGATGAGCCCGAACCAAATCTGCAACTGGATGTGCCAAATGATATAGATGTTGAAAGACAGGAAAGACTTGGAGACCAACAAAAGGAGATCAGCAAAGATATAACTTTGAGTACCAACGAAGATGAGCCAATTTTGATAGTGTCCCATGTACCTTCTCCACCAAAGTTCAAAAATCGTAGGCGGTTTGCAAAACCATGCCCAATTGAAGTCATGTCGCCGGCAAAATCTCTTGGTGACGTAAGAGCTAAGACAGTTATGGAGTCATGGTGGGATGAAAAGGAGAAGATAGAGGAAGATTCCATTATGTTTATTAAGCTTCAATGCCCTAATATGATCATCGACATAATGGAGAAAACACCTAGTTATTGGACGTTCTTAATAGGGAACCTATCTACAAAGAACATGCTAGGTGACTTCAATTCAAGGGTTTTTGAGAATGGGAACCTCCCAAAAGAGACATTGCTTCTGATGGATGGAGGGTTCCTCAATTTTCGTAGGGGAATTGGATAGAGAATTGAAGAAGTCAGGCTGAGACTATAAAACAAGCGCTTATTGGGAGGCAACCCAAGTTTAATTTTTATTTTTAGTTTTTATTAAGTTTTATATTAGTAGTTTTGAATTTGCATTTATTTAGGATTTAATAAAATTGCTTCTATCATGGTTTATAGGTTATTCAAGTCAAATTCAAGTGTGGTGCCCAATTTGTTCCATGTGCCTAGCATATTCTCCAAACTTAGCGGACAAGAAGGAAGATTGCTATATTTTCAGGGAAGTCCTCTGCTTTAATTTTTTCTATTTCAGCCATTGAGGACAATGTCTAGTTTAAGTTTGGGGGCATTTTAGTGTCGTATTGCATATAGTTAGTTATCTGCATAGTAGTTCATTTTTTTTATTATGTGTTAGCATTGTTTTTTTTAGGTTGCATATAATACATGGTAGTTATTTTCATATTCATATATGTGTTGCATTAGTATAATTGCATTTTTTTTTATTTTTTTGCATGAATCATGTGATCGGTTGGTGTGGTCTTAGCTCGGCTTTATGATAAGATTGGTATTAAATGTTAACTTGAATAGTGTTGATAATTGATTATGAGTTCTAATTTTAATCATGATGATAATCTGAGCCTGTCTGAAACATATATGTAGTAACCTAAGAAGCACTTAAAGTTTAACTGCTTTTAATCCACTTGGTTCAATGGTTTCATAATTTGTTTCGAGGAAAATCTTTGTTAAAATTTAAGGAAATTAGTGAACTGGCGGTAAAGGTTGGAATAGACGTAAAAGCTTGAGTTTTGGGGAATCTATGGGATATATATATACAAAAAAAAAAAAAAAAAAATGTTTGAAAAAAAAAAAAAATAATAAAAATCCGAAAAAAAAAAAAAGAATAAACACCGTGGCATGCTTATCTAGTTTTGTGGCCTTTGTTACTTGAGTAAAGAAGTTCTTGGGGATTGTCTTTACACCTAAGCCCTAAGGTCTTAATGGCTTGGGAGTCGTTGGTCAAAAGCTCGTTAAGGTAACATTGAAAAGCCTGAGGGAATAAGACATTTACACGTACCCATGAGAAAAAATGAATAAAACACGAGAAAGAGCAAAAAAAATGCCCTCGTGGTTGAATAAAAGTATAAATAAATCTCAGATTTACCTTAAGACTTGGTAATTGCTTAGTTTTAACCAGAGTTGTCATGTTCACAAAAGTAATTTAATTGGAACTGAAATTTTCCTTCTAAGAAATTTGTTATGTGATTATCTTGAATTGTGGTTGGTTAGAATGGTTAACAAGCACACACACACAACATGGGTGATGACAGGTTTGGATTGACTAATTGGTTAGAGTTATGAATTTTAACTTGATTGGATATATTGTTTGAGCATCATTGGTATCTTTGAGGCCTGTTGCTACATATCATACTGATTTATTACTGGGTTCGTAGGTATATTATAAAGTAGATCATGCATATGCATTTATATAGTTGAGTTAGTTTGTTTATTTTTAGTTCTTTTGTGTTTTTGCTTGAGGACAAGCAAAGGTTTAAGTTTGGGGGTATTTGATGAGTGAGTTTTATACACATGAATTGGATATATTCGGGCTTAATTTATTATTGTTCTCAAGTCTTTTAGAATAGTTTTTATGTGTTTATGTCTATTCATGCATGTTTTATGTTGTTTTGTAGGAATTGGGACAAAAGTTTCTTGGATCGACGTTCGGGGTGGCTAGATTCGCGTTTTCGGCTTGCCATTTACACAACAGTCACTTCAGAGCCAATTTGAGTATAGCTCTAAGCCTTATTTTGAAAAACTCAAAGAATGCAAGTTGTAGATCTACTTCTCCTCTTTCCGGATCATCTTGAATCATCGAAATCGGAGTTTGTACGAAGAAGTTATGGCTATTTTCCCAAAGGACGCTCGAGCGAGAAAATGTCGAACATGTGGCGCCAGGCGGGCGCCCATTTTGGCCTATGTTCGATGGGGCGCCGGGGAGCAAAGTTTGAGCGTCGTTTCCAAATTTGGGCCTCTGAGGAAGGGCTTAGTGCGGCTTCGGACGCATTTTTTGGCGAATTTTGACACCTTTTGACTCCAAATTGATCGGGTTTGTTCCTAAGCTAAAAATTAGACTTGTAACCTATAAATACACGATGTAAGGCATAAAATAGAGGGAGATTACATAGATTAGACTAGATTAAACACTCCATTAAATTAGAATCTAGCATCAGATTTGCTGACAACAGATTCTATTCTCTTCTATTATCATACTTTTATCTTTTAATGTCTATTCAGTTGTGGATTCTTGGTTTTAATTCATTAATTATGAACTAACTCTTTTATTAAGATTTCAATTAAACCTTTTATGGCTATAAATTAGTTATTTAATTTATTCTAATTATTTGTGTCAAAGTGAGTTGTTTATCTTGCCTTTATGCTTATTGATTAATTATCTCGATCAAGAATTACCTTGTTACTCTCTAGAAGGAATTGAGAAAGGAATTTTAGGGTTAGTGAATCGGGCATGATATCATGTGACTTAGTTATTTACACAAAGAATAATTAGGTTTGTGAATAAAATGAGAATATCTATTTACGCCGTAAAACACATATAAGAATTGGGTTAGAATGAGTTTAATTCAATTGTTTTGCATAGAGATATAACAAAATTAATCTGGGTTAAATAGAAGGCAAATGATCACTTGAGAAAAGGTCATTGGCATTTTTGAGAATTTCTGTTAACAATCCAAAGAGACATAATAATTGGAATAATTGGATAACCGATTTATAGTTCATAATTGGGGATATTGGAGTCTTAATCCTTATTTACCTAAATTTAATCAAATCTTAGTTTTGTTTATTTGCTTTCTTTTAGACTAATCTCTTTAAATTGTTTAATTTAGTTTTCTTAACTAGAAAATTCATAATTTGCAATTGTTTAAATAAAATTGATTTGGTTAAGAGTTAGTAATTGGTAATTTTTATTAAATAATTCCTCGTGGGAACGATACTCTACTTTCACTTTATTGCTTGTTGACCGTGTATACTTGTACGTATTCATTGATTGCGAAATCGATCAACAATCATAAAAGCCTCAAATATTTCTTCACTCAAAAAGAACTCAACATGCGGCAACAACGATGGCTTGAGCTGTTGAAAGATAATGATCATACCATCTAATATCATCCTGGAAAAGCGAACGTAGTAGCTGACACATTGAGTAGAAGATCATATGCGGGTACGAGTGCAATATTATCAATGCAAAGACCCATTTTGTATGACTTACGAAGGATGGAGATAGAGTTAAAGACTCCAAGGACCTATGTGATGATGGCGAATATACGAGTAGAATCGACTTTAATTGATAAAGTTAAAGTTGCTCAAGCTACAGACCTGGAGCTGATGCGTATGAGGAAGAAAGTGCAAGAAGGTGCTATTTCGGAAGCAAAATCGATGAAGAAGGAATACTTGAAACTCAACTCCACTTTGTGTTCCTAACGATTCTAACTTGAATTATAAAATCATGATGGAGGCGCACAACACACCGTTTGCAATCCATCCTGGGAGTACCAAAATATATCATGATCTTCGACATACATTTTGGTGGAGCAATATGAAGAGAGAGATAGCGGGGTTTATCTCAAGATGTCTAACTTGTCAACGAGTCAAGGCGGAGCATTAAGTGCCAAAGGTCCATTGCAACCACTTAAAATTCCAGAATGGAAGTGGGAGCACATTACCATGGATTTCGTTCTTTGGTCTTCCCAAGGTTTCTCAAGGCATAGATGCGATTTGGGTCATTGTTGATAGATTGACCAAGTCCGCTTTCATTTCTTATCGATCTGAGAAACTTATACACTTGAACGTCTTGCTCGTATGTACATAAACGAGATTGTAAGATTGCATGGTATGCCAGTATCCATAGTTTCTGATCGAGACCCAAGATTCACTTCACGATTTTGGGTTAGTTTGTAAAAAGCTACGGGCATAGATTTACGATTTAGTTCGACATATCATCCTCAAACGGGCGGGCAGTCGGAAAGGACTATTCAAACTTTTAAAGATTTATTAAGACTCTGTGTCCTTGACTTCAAGGGAAGTTGGGACAAGTTCTTACCATTGATAGAGTTTTCCTACAACAATAGTTATCAAACAAGTATTGGCATGGCTCCATTTGAGGCGTTGTATGGAAGAAAGTGTCGTTCTCTAGTATGCTGGGATGAGGTGGGTGAAGCAACATTGTTGGGACCAGAGTTGGTACGTATGACTACGAAAAAGATTCAAATGATCCGACAACGTATAAAAACCTCTCAAGATTGACAAAAGAGTTATGTTGATCTTCATCGAAAGGACGTGGAATTTAATATTAGAGATCATGTTTTGTTACGTGTTGCTCCATGGAAAGGAGTTACGAGATTTAGAAAGAGAGGAAAGCTCAATCCTCGATTCATTGGCCCATTTTTAATCCTCGATCGAGTAGGAACTGTGGCCTATAGACTCGCCTTACCGCCAAGTATGTCTCGTGTTTATAACGTTTTTCACATATCTATGTTACGTAAATATGTGAAAGACCTAAACCACATTATTGAATTAGAACCAGACGAGATAGAGGAAGATTTAATGTATGAAGAGTTACTTGTTAAAATCTTGGATAAGAAGGATCATATTATACGCTCTAAGGTTATACCTCAAGTCAAAATTTTATGGAGAAACCATGATGTGGAAGAAATGACCTGGGAATTAGAATCTCAGATGAAGTCAAGATATCCTCACCTCTTCGATATACCAGGTACGTACTGTAAGACCCCAACTTTTATGAATAAAGAATAATTTTCTCAAAATATATTTTTGAATATTATGGTGTGGATTTGATATAATGTTATAGTTGTGGGTAATATTTATAAATTTTGCAAAGTAAGAAAGTGGTTATATAATATTCGATTGGTTGGGGAATATTCGTTTTAACAGAAAATATTCGTACGATGGCACAATCATTGGTGGACCCCACAACGGAAGTATTGTCGTACTTAGAAAACTACAGAATTATCTTTTTATAAAAATAACGGCGAAAGTGTTACCATTAAAATTGTTGAACTACCCCGTAGTAAAAGTACAGTAATACGCATGGTTGCATAGTAGCACACGGTATTGATTATTGATGCTTACGTGAGAAGTCACTCAGTTATACTCAATTATTGCTATAGTAATTGCTGCATCATATCTCTTATATTATTGATTCAATTATTGTCACAGTATCGTCTGCATAAAATGATATATTATTAAATCAATAATTGAAATGGTAAAGTTATTCATATTATTATTTGCAATATTGACAATGTCTAGAAGTTCTGTCAAGGAGAGGTTTGGTCACCTAATTGCGCGCTAATAAGGAGAAATCCTTATCTGGAAGCCCCTCTTTCCTGAGAGCGACACAGTTGTTAAATATTGTGAATTATAATATTAATGATGAATAAGTTCGTGTTGATTAAATATGAAATTGATAGTTTCATTGTGTTGGAATTATTAGTGTTAGTGAAAATTGACATTTATTTCGTTAACAATTGATGTCTGGAGGTTATATTGACCAATCGGGTAATTAATCGGATAAATGAGCAATTAATTGCTATTGATTCACATGATTATAACTATTTGTTCACATGTGTGTACTATTGATTCACATTCATTTACTATTAGGGGAGTTGGTGCAAGATTTATAATACTTCCATGACTAAGTTAAAAATGGAGGTATAGATGGAGGCTATACTGTAATTTATATTTTTACATGTCTAGAACTATTGATTCACATGATTTACTATTAGGGGAGGTGGTGCAAGTTTGATAATACTTGGATGACTAAATTAAAAATGAAGAAAAAGAGGAAGGTATTATATTGTAATATTTCGAGCCCCAAAATGTGCAATTATCGAAACTATATTTTCCTATAAATAGAAGCTCATTCTTCCTTCATTTTTCACCAATTCACTAAAGCTATAGAGCAATTATTATAGAGAAAAATTATAGAGAGAAAGGATAAGAGAAGTCTGCTACCTCACTATTCTAGTTTTCTTATAAGGTAAGGGGTATTATTCTTTCGTATTCATGAAGAGAGTTATTTTCTTTCAATACTCGTAAGGGTTGTTATTCCATTCTTTATTATTATATTGGAATAACCTGTCTATGCAAAGTACCGCATATATGATGAAATTATTCTGTTATTCCTTTCTTTATTATTCTATTGGAATAACTTTGTATGCCTTGATCATTGATGCCCAGTGAATTCTCACATTATTCCATTCTTTATTATTCTGTTGGAATAACCTGTCTACGCGGACTACCGCATGCGTGGTGAATTCTTCTGTTATTCCATTCTTTATTATTCTGTTGGAATAACCCGTCTATGTGCATTACCGCATGCATGGTGAATGATCCTTCGTATTCATTCCTTATTAAATTATGAAAATGATCTGTCTATGTGGATTACCGCATGGCGGGCGAAAATCCATTTGCAGTTTCATATATTCTCTTATACTCAGTTGGTTAAAGCTTTGGCTTCTATACTCCATGAAATTAGTGGAATATCCTTGATATTTGCGCTTCATCCAGTATCTTTTCATGAAAATATTCTTCTAAGCATTCTTGAATTTTACTCTACAAAGCAGTATCATGTTGACAATTTGGACGTTATTGATTTCTGGATAAATTAAATTATAAATCTTTAAAATTTATCCTTGAACTTGTTTTATTGAATTATTATGTCATTGTCATCATCCCCATGCTTATATTGTGATGAAAGTCATATTTGGCTTACGTGTATAGATGGACTTGGTATGATTATGACCAGGGATTATTCGGTATAATCATGACCGTAATGTGACGAATGATGTGGTAAAAGTCCTCATTGGCATGTAGACATTGATGGACAATTGTTGGTATGATTATGACCAGGGATTATTCGGTATAATCATGACCATTGATGATTACATGAATATCCTTGGTCGTGGTGCAGGGATGATTCGATTTTATTTATTAAGCTTAGTCTCAGCGATAAAGTTGATGAAAAACTTTTTAAATCATAGAATATAGTATATTTTATGCTCTACTTGACTCTTCTAATGGATTGCTTATTCCGCTACTGTTGTTGATCTAAAACTTGTTGTCTATTATATTCTATCAGTTGTTATACTGTTGAAGACTAAGGATAATTTATTCTGCATTATCTTAGTCATAATATTTCTTACTGGGCTAGTTGAGCTTACCCTTTTCTTTCATTGTTCTCTTCAGGAAATGAGAATATAGCTGAGACGAGTCAGAGAATGGAGTGATGGTCCAGGATAAGTGACTTTAGTAGTCCTCACTATTCTATGGAATAGTGTGATAATAATTGTAATGAGGACTCCATTGAGTGTGGATATTGTCTAGATGACAATATTCTTATTAAAACTATTAGATTATGTTTTGTCGTATTTTACACGACTGTTGTATAATTAAGTTGTATTTGAATTTTGTACCATGTATTTGGCGACTCAAGATGGATGATGTATACCTATTTTGGGGGCGTCACATGTGTCGTATATTATACGTCACTTAATAATTGATTTTGGTAAACAACAATAGGGTGATGATAACCCGACTTTGAAAGCGTCAAAAGTACACCTCATTAGAATGAACAGGATAGTAATCTTCTCGTTCTTCTATGGGGTATTGAAATATTTGTTGTTGTATTTTATATAGCATTGTAATAATTTGAGTTTGAATACTGTCTACGAGACTATATTGTATTAAAACTCACAACTTATGTGTTGTCGTATTTTGCACGACAATTCGACCGTTGTATAAATGAAGTTGTTAGTAGTGTTTTTTCTGGCGACTCAAAATAGGTTGTGTATACCTATTTTGAGAACGTCACTGTGACGCCCCCAAAATAGGTCCATTCCATCCAACTCATTCTGAGTCGCCAAATACATGGTACAGAAATAACTACAACTTTATTAATACATTTGTCGTGCAAAATACGACAACATATATACTGTGAGTTTAAATACAATTATTGTCTTCTAGAGAATATACATACCCAAATAAATCCCCATCATAATTATTGATACATTATTTTACAAAAATGGTGAGTACTACTAAACAACTCTTTCTAGAATCCTTCATTCCATACCCCGACTAGTATTCGCTACATTCTCGCCTCCTGAGAAGAAAAATGGAACAAAAAGGAAAAGGGTGAGCTCAACTAGCCCAGTAAAGAATATTATGACTAAGATAATATACAACAAATTATCGTTAGTCTTCAACAGGGAAAAATCTAATAGAATACAATATACAACCAGTTTTAAATCAATCTTCGCAGTAGAAATAATAATTCATTAGAAGAGTTAAGTAGAGAATGCAAACTACTATCTTCTATATATGAATTTAAAAGTTCATCGCCTATATTTTATCCTCAGTAACATTAATCAATATATATCCGAATCAAATATTCATCTTTTTTTACTGAAGCAAAGATATTCATCGATTGGTCATGTTCATCTAAACACTGCTCATCTTTGCACTACGCCTGCCAAAGATATTAATCGATCGGTCGTATTCATCTCAACACTGTTCATCTTTTGCACTTCTGGTAGAAAATATTCATCAAGAAATCATTCATCTTTGCACTACAGCCAAAGATATTCAATAATATCATCATTTAGGATGAGGATGATGAAAAATATTTCAAAAAAACGAATCCATTGAAACAAAAGAACAAATATTAAGGATTTGTATTTTAAACAATCCAAGTTCAAAAATACTTCATAAGTAATCGAGTGGAGTAAAATTCAAGAATGATCAAAACATGGATACAATCAAAGCTAGTATCCATAGTAGATATTTTGGACAAAAGAAGAAATTTCATTTTTCGGTGAATAGTCTTAGTATTAAGTGAATAGTCTTCAGTATACATGAATAATTAGTATCGATATCGTGAATAGTAACTCCGACACCAAAAGATAGAAATTTCACAAAGAACATCTTCACACTTCGTGAATAGTACTCATGAATAGTAACTCGTGAATAGTAACTCATGAATAGTAACCCCGACATAAAAAAGTTCTAAACTTGATAAAAATTTCCAACCAATATTTTGGCATAATGATATTGAAGAAATAATATCATTTTCGAATAAAATAACATCCCTTACCTCGAAAGACAGTACTTCTAGTTGAAACACCGGATATAGGCTATGACTTGAACTTGCACCGTATAGCAATACTCAAAGTATACTCAAAATACTCACAAGAATACGATCGATAATATAGAGAGAAAATTTCGATTTACGGTGTGATTTTCAATTCTAACCCAAGCACCCTATTTATAGGAAAATGCTTTAGAACACCAAAGCGTAAAAATTTAATAAAATATTAATATATATTTATTAAATTCTTACGCTTTTTTTTTTATCAACTGAATTCACATTCAACACAAGTAGCCCACCTCACAAAACTTTTAAAAACGTTTTCTTATTTAACATAATTAAAACTTCAAAATTAACTATTTTGAGCTTTGAACTTCAATAATTTATAATAAATAGCCCTTTTGTTAGAAAATTGAATCTCTCGAGTTTTTATAGGAAATTCAATTCTCTATAACTTTACGTAAGAAAGTTTTCCAAATTCCAAACAAAAATTGACCGAAATCCACAAGCAGGCAGCGATTTTTACGTTATAATCAAATTTCTATCAATAATTGTGTCCACCAACACATAAAATATGTGTTAAACATTTAATGTCACAAAAATAATCTTCCTCCTCATATACTCACATATCCCACATTCATTATAAAAATATCACCGTTAATATATTATTAAAATAATATATTTAAATGAATTATTTTATCGGAAAAAGATAAAATATTAATTTTCAACAATTGTCATTTTAAAATTTTCTCCATCTATATCCACATAAAATCAATATTTTTCTCATCATATAAATCAATAATTAATTATTCACAAATAATATTACGGAATCACGATCTTCGGGCAACGGTAGTTCCTTGAGGAAGAGGGGCTTTCGATAAGGATCTCTCTCACTTCTTGGCCCTTGATTAGGTGACCAAACCTCTCCTTGAGATGTAAATTTCTGACATTGCCAATAATGTTATCCAATAAATTTATTCAGATAATATGAATTATTGCTCTAGATAATGGAAAATACTTTGTGTAATGACAATTTATTGAAACAACAAAGAATATAAAATATCAATGCAAAGAATTATTGAATCAATAAAATAAAATACCGAATAGTAATTACTTGTAACAATTATTGAGTAGTGCCTTCTTATGTAAGAATCAATAATTGGTGCAATACCGCAGTGTCTTCTTTCAACAACAATGCGTATTAGTGTTTTTAACCACCAAGTATTCCAACAAGATAATTACTTGAATAACTACGCCAAGTTATTTATAAACAACTTATATTTGTCGTTTTCTTCATCCAATCGCTTTCAGTTATGGGCCCACAAAAGATCGTGTCTTGTCAGACAAATATTCTCCGAAACGATCTAATATTCCACGACCAAACGAATATTCCCCGAAGCGATAATGAATATTTTATAACCACTTGCTTATTCAAAATATTTGCGTATTTTACCCATAACTATCCACATTAATCAAATCAACCCTTACTATTTTAAAATAATAAATAGAGAAAATTAATTTTCATTAATAATAAGTTGGGGTCTTACAGTCACACATAATATATACGTGCTTGTTATGGATTAAAATGAGTATACATCATTATTATCATACAAAAGAAACAGAATCCAACCGATATGATCAAGGGTTAATATTATTTTTCATTATATTTAGTACAAGACTTTGATATATATAGTGAATGTTAAATAGTCATTCACTTACACTCGTATACACATATATAGCTATTCTCATTCAAGCTATACTATAGTACCTTATGGTACATATGGAGTACTCTTAGAATACAATCTCGCCCAAAAGAGATAATTCACAAAGTTGATGAAGCTCAATCCAGCTAGCAACCAGTAAAAGAGATCCAACCTATCTTTATTCAGATCATTTAGATCCAACCTATCTTTATTAAAGTCATCTTTGGCTTACGTGCATAGATGGACTTGATATGATTATGACTAGAGATTATTTGGTATAATCATGACCGTAATGTGACGAATGATGTGGTAAAAGTCCTTATTGGCCTGTAGTTCATTGATGGACAGTTGTTGGTATGATTATGACCAGGGATTATTTGGTATAATCATGACCATTGATGATTACATGAATATCCTTGGTCGTGGTGCAGGGATGTTGTGGTTTATTTATTAAGCTGAGTCTCAGCGATAAAAGTGATGAAAAACCTTTTAAATCATAGAAGATAGTAGATTTTATGTTCTAATTGACTCTTCTAATGGATTGCTTATTCCGCTACAGTTGTTGATCTAAAACTTGTTGTCTATTATATTCGATCAGTTGTTATACTGTTGAAGGCTAAGGATAATTTATTCTCCATTATCTTAGTCATAATATTTCTTACTGGGCTAGTTGAGCTCACCCTTTGCTTTCATTGTTCTCTTCAGAAAATGAGAATATAGCTAGGACTAGTTGGGGAACGGAGTGACGGTCCAGATGATAGCATTAGTAGTCCTCACTATTCTATTAAATAGTGTGATAATAAATGTATTGAGGACTCCATTGAGTGTGGATATTGTCTAGATGACAATATTCTTATTAAAACTATTATATTATGTTTTGTCGTATCTTACACGACTGTTGTATAATTAAGTTGTATTTGAATTTTGTACCATGTATTCGGCGACTCAAGCTGGGTGATGTATACCTATTTTGGGGGCGTCACAGATACCAGTATTGGCAATGTCTAAGGAAGTTTTGTCTAGTAAAGAGGTTTGGTCACCTAATTGCGTGCCGGTAAGAAGAAATCCTTGTCCGAAAGCCTCCTCTTTCCTGGGAACGACCTAGTTGTCATAATTGTGATTCTGTAATATTATTTGTAAATCATTAATTATTGATTTATATGATAGGAAAATATTTATTTTATGTGGATGTAAATGATAGATATGAAAATATTTATTTTGTGTGGAGATAAATGAAGGAATTACTGTTGAGGTATTTTATCAGTATTTTGTCGGAATGGAGGTATTAAAAATCGCCCGTATGTGGATTTTGGGTATTTTCTGTTTAGAATTTGAAAAAACTTTCTTCTACAAAGTTGTAGAGAATTCGATTTCCTATGGAATGGACATAAAATTCGTATTTTTCTGATAAAATGGCTATTTATTATGAATTATTGAAGTTTTAGAAATAAATATTTTTATTAAAAAAACATGGTGGGCCCCCCTTTTGGTTGGTGTAGAAAATCTAATTTTAATGGGCCCCACTAGAGGTATGCTGAGTTTTGGGCAAAAATGGTGGGCGTAGAAATTTTTAATAAATTAATATTTTATTAATTTAGTCTCCTTTGATGTTCTAATATTTTCCTAGAAATAGTGTGCTTAGTTAGAATTGAAAATCACACCAGAATCATAAGCTTTCTCTCTCTATATTATCGATGTGACGCCCCCAAAATTAGGTATACGTCACCCATCTTGGGTCGCCACTTACATGGTACATAAATTCAAATACGACTTACTAATATAATCGTAGGTAATGCAATCGACATAAAGCGTGAGTTTGAATACAAATATTGTCTACTGATATTATACAAACTCAAAAGGAGTCCTCATTACAACTATTATCACACTATTTCACGAATAGTGAGGACTACTAATGCTATCCTCTGGACCATTACTTCGTTCCCCGACTCGTCCAAATTATGTTCTCATTTCACGAGAGAACGGTGAAAGAAAGAAAATTGAGCTCAACTAGCCCGAAGAAATATTATGACTAAGATAATGCGAATAAATTATCATTAGCCTTCAACGATGTTAAACCGATAAAATACAATAGACAACCGGTTTAATCTGCAATGAATAAGCAATCCATTAAAAGAGTCAAGTAGAGAATAAAATCTACTATCTTTTTAGTTTTAAAAGGTTTTCATCAATTTTTATCATTGAGACTCAAACAATAATAAACCACCACATCTAATCATCCTCGTACCACGGTCAAGGATTTTCATCAAATTATCAATGGTCATGACTATACCGAATCACCCCCTGGTCATAATCATACCAAAAACTATCCATCATTTGCATTACAAGCCACTCGAGGACTTTTGTCACATCATTTATATCAAGTCATGATTATCTTAAATGATCCTCACCTCAGGTCATAATCATACTAAGTTCATCTATGCACGTAAGCGAAAGATAACAAAATATAACATGAGGATGATGACAATGACATAGTAATTCAATAAAACAAGTTCAAGAATTATTTAATCCATGAATTATTAACGTCCAAATTGTCGACATGATCTTGTTTAGTGAGAGTAAAATTCAATAATGATCGGAAGAATATTTCCATGAAAAGATCTTTGGATGAAACGCAAATATCAAGGATATTCTACTAATTTCATGGAGTATAGAAGTCAAAGTTTTAACCAATTTGGGTATAATAAAGAATGGAATAACAAAAGAAATCACCGTAAATGCGGTACTTCGCGCATGACAGGTTATTCAACGAGAATAATAATAACGGAACGAGGTCGTGAAATTCACACCGACGGGATGTTCCAACAGAATAATAAAGATGGAACCGCATCCGGTGTAAAACACATGATAGGATATTCCAATGGAGAATGATAACGACGCGAACCCGGTCCTGTAAAACACACGCATGTGATGTTCCAACAGAATAATAAAAAAGCGGAACCCGGTGTCCTGTAAAACACATGACATGTGATGTTCCAATGTAGAATAATAGAAGAATGTCACCAAGTATAGGGTAAACCACAGCGTATCAAAGTTATTCCAATGTAATAATAAGCAATGGAATAACATAAGAATTTCACCAAGTATAGGGTATCTGCGTATACTGAGGTTATGTATAGGGTATGCCACTTTTACTGAGTTATTCCAATGAATGATAATGAATGGAATAATGTAAGTTCTCTTCAAGAAGAAAGAATAACACCCCTTACTGTAAAAAGAACCTAATATAGAAGTAGTGAAGTAGCGAGAATACTCTTCTTCTTTCTATAATTTTCTCTATAAACTCTCTCTATAATTTCTCTCTCTGTAGTTTCAATGAATTCGTAAGAAAATAATGAAGGAATGAGCTTATTTATAGGAAAATGGAATGCATAAGTAATTAATCCATGAAACGGTCCAGATTGATTTACTTTAATCGACGGTCCATATTTAAAGAAAAATCTTTTAAATAAAATATAATATATTCTATTTATATAAAAACATTTTACTATGCAAACACTATGCAATACTATGCAAAACACTATCGCAAAACACTACGCAACACTACGCATAATAAAATATAATATATTCTATTTATGAATAACTTTAATAAAGTATTCTATTTTATATAAAAGATGTTTACGCTTTTATTACGTTAATAATACGAATAAAACAAAACATCATTATCGCTATAATAATTCATATTATTAATCGACAATAATGGAATCAAACCGGTGACTTTCTCACATAAGCATCAATAATCAATACTGGTATGTTACTATGCAACCACACGTATTCATCGTACTTTTACTACCGAGTAGTTCAACAAGAACCACGGTAAAACTTCCGCCGTTATTTTAATAAAATATTTTTGTCGTTTTCTCAATCCGATAATAATTACATTATGGGTCCACCAATGATTGAGTAGTTGTGCGAATATTCCCTGCTAAACCAGAATATTCCCCAATTAATCGAATATAATATAACCACTGCATACTTTGCAAAATTTATAAATACTACCCACAACTATAATATTATCTCAAATTCACACCATAATATTAAAAAATTATTTCGACAAAATTTAAATCTTTATTAATAAAATCTGGGTCTCACAATCTCTCCCCTCCTTATGGAATTTTGCCCTCGAAATTAGGGTGCGTGCACTGGTATGATAAAGAGATGAGGATACCTTGAATACCTTTATCGTTTAAAATATTAAATTCATCTTTGAAATCTCTTAAAAAGCTATTCATTAACAATTCATCTTTTTGCTACTGCTAAAAGATATACAACTAAAACCAATAATCTTTGAGACGCAGACTTAATAGTATCACGACCATGAATTATCCATGCACCTTTCTTGGCTAAGGATATTTGTGTTTTCAATTACGGTCCATGATTATACCGAATAATCCATGGTCATAATCATACCAAGTCTATCAATGCACTACTGACCAAAGATGACTTTTACCACATCCATGAATTAATATTTCATTCTTTGAGACTCATTTCAATAATTAATCCATATCATCGAATCATCCCCGCACTACGTGCCAAGGATATTAGTATCACGACCACGAATTATCCATGCACTACTGCCAAAGATAATCGTGTATTCATTAAGATTCACGACCACAAATTATCCATGCACTACTACCAAAGATAATTGTGTATTCATTAAGATCCGACCACAAATTATCCATGCACTACTACCGAAAGATAATTGTGTATTCATTAATATCACGACCACAAATTATCCATGCACTACTACCAAAGATAATTGTGTATTCATTAAGATCACGACCACAAATTATCCATGCACTACTACCAAAGATAATTGTGTATTCATTAGTATCACGACCACAAATTATCCATGCACTACTACGAAAAGATAATTGTGTATTCAATTACTGGTTATGATTATCTTACCGAACAATCCACTCGGTCATAATCATACCAAGTCCATCTATGCACTACAGGCCACGGATGACTTTCAACATAATATAAGCGTGAGGATAATGATATAAAGAATCAATCAAATGAGATAAAGAATAAATATTAAACATTTATAATATAATTTATCCGTGATTCAAGAATATCCCCATGTTATCAATCACTTAATAATCTCATAATCTAATAACATTAATATTATAATAATATTTTAATCACTTAAATTTATAAACAATTTATCTCAATTGTTTACGCTTTACCATATAATGCATTTAATCATTCAAAAATGCCATACTCATAAAATATCATCACCAATTATCAAATCCTCATCAAAAAATATGCATATACTCTATATAGGATTCTCTAGCCATAAAATCCTATTTTCAACTTTGTTACTTCACATAACATATTTAACTCATATGTTCAGTAATTAAACTATTTTCATGAAAAATACCAAATCAGTCCCAAAAATATTTCTTTTCTGGGATTTAGCATAATATAGTCCCATGATGAAAATATATTTTTCTCGGAATTTTAAAAATTCATTTACTATTTTTCAAAAATCAATTTCTAATTAATTTCTTAAGAAATTAGCTACCTCAAGTTTAACTCCAAAATTCCCAAATCTTGGCAGGACCTTACACATGTTAACGTGAGCTTCTAGTTTAAATTTCATGGTCATCGGAGTTATAGAACTCCTATAGCGTTTTAGCGTTACGGAAAAACCTAAATATTGAAATAGTCATAACTTGCTCATTTTAAGTCAGAATGAGCTCATTTTTGGACAGGAGGTACTTTATACCATATACCTTCATGTCCCAAAAGACCAGAATTTTTCTCATAATTTAAGTGGCCGAAACAGTCCCTTAAATTTTCTGGGCAGTAGCATTTTCGAAATTTACAGCTTTGGCCTCCTTTGCTAAAATCAGTCCACACAAAAATCTACAACACCTTTTCCAGTAACTCCACTTGGATTAGTTAGGTAACTCGTAGATCTAACTCTAGGACTTGACCACATTCAAAAATTCAAAATATAATAGGAGATATGGTCAATTGAATTTCATGTTACGTTTTTCACCAAAATCTGATTTTCAACTCTTTGTGATTTCAAAGAAACTTTCATGTTTTTACATACTAACCAACATAACTCATCATAAAACTTACTAATACTTCATATACCCATGATTTCTATTAGTTCTATACTTTTATTATGACTTTCATCATAATCCACGTAAATGATCCTTTTAGTTGAAGAAATATTTGAGGGTTTAAGAAATGGGTTTTTATCTTGGGGTCAATACAAAATTCGATTTCACGCTCTAGGGTAGGCTAGGAAATCTTCAAGAATACGTCAAGAAATTTATTAATGATAGAAATATCATTCAAAATCATTACTCTTATCCAAGACTTGGATAGTACGTCACATTGATACCAATCGTGACTTCTATCCTTAACCTAGATAAGACCTCACAATGATACCTATAAACTTGCCATCTTCATTCACGATGTAGCCTACTGAGAAAGTCCGGCTTTTGCATTCCATACAAGGAAGTCAACAACGAAAGGTTTGGGGCTCTTTACTTATGGCTTGATATGACAATAATTGACTTTAGTAGTTTGGTTACTTGAATTACACAACAAGTTGGTTATGAATATAAAAGCTAACAACCTTACGAAAAGAATGATGAGTAGTTAACCAATTGATTCCTAAAATCCCATCAAAGGCAAATATTTTCAAAAAGATAAGATCGACAGGTAACGTGAAAATGTTTATTTGAACCAAACAAGATTTAAAAATAGTAAGCGGTAACGAAGGCTCCTACTTACGAAGTTTCAACCAATAAGTCAAAGTTTAACTTCTTGAGTCAAATTCAAACGTTGAACACAACTAGGTGAAATAAAAGAGTGGGTAGAACTTGTATTGAATAAAGTATAGACTTCGCATTAATTTATAATTAACTTACCCGTCTAACTTCGTTCGGTTTACTCGCTTTTTGAGAAGTCATGAAAAATGCACTTCTAAAACCAACGACTTTGTTTTGTCCATATCCACCTTTGGTGCCACCGAAATCTAGCTAGACTTGACTTTGGTGCACAACAAAATTGAGCTAAATGACCTTCTCTTCTTACAATTTCCACTTCTATTATCTTTGCCATGATTACCAATCAAGTGGTTACCATTCTTAGCATGATAATTTTCCCCACGATGGTTATCATTGTTACGATGAATGCCACCACGATATGATTATTATCGTGTTGTTGGTGGTTACCTTTTGTTTGAGTTGAATCAACACTCTCATGTGCTTCATTGCTTATCTCAAATTTTCGGATATCATTCTCAAACACTTTGTCACAAAACAAGGGTTAATTAACATATCACATATTATCCCTATACTCGGACCAGACCAATTAAATACCAAATAAATTTAGGTAGGTCATACTAGCGAAGGAATTCCCGTCTCTCCCTCCTAGTTCTTATCTCACATCTCGGCCGGGGATCATATCCTAAGCTACGATACCAACCGTGGCCCCCAAAATTAGGTATCGTCACCCATCTTGGGTCACCACTTACATGGTACATAAATTCAAATCGACTTACTAATATATAACTGCGTAGTATACAATCTGACATAAACCTGTGAGTTTGAATACAAATATTGTCTACTCGATATTATACAAACTCAAAAGGAGTCCTCATTACAACTATTATCACACTATTTCACGAATAGTGAGGACTACTAATCTTATCCTCTGGACCATTACTTACGTTCCCAGACTCGTCCAAATATGTTCTCATTTCACAAGAGAACAAAGGTGAAAAAGAAAGGGTGAGCTCAACTCAACCAAAGAAGAAATATTATGACTAAGATAATGCGAATAAATTATCATTAGCCTTCAACGATGTTAAAGCCGATAAAATACAATAGACAACCGGTTTAAGCTGCGGTGAATAAGCAATCCATTAAAAGAGTCAAGTAGAGAATAAAGTCTACTATCTTTTAGGTTTTAAAAGGTTTTCATCAATTTTTATCATTGAGACTCGACAATAATAAACCACCACATCTAATCATCCACCGTACCACGGTCGAGGATTTTCATCAAATTATCAATGGTCATGACTATCTACCGAATCACCCCGGTCATAATCATACCAAAAACTATCCATCATCGCATTACAAGCCACTTTGAGGACTTTTGTCACATCATTTATATCAAGTCGTGATTATCTGCGAATGATCCCCTCGTCATAATCATACTAAGTTCATCTATGCACGTAAGCGAAGATAACAAAATATAACATGAGGATGATGACAATGACATAGTAATTCAATAAAACAAGTTCAAGAATTATTTAATCCATGAATTATTAACGTCCAAATTGTCAACATGATCTTGTTTAATGTAGAGTAAAATTCAATAATGATCGGAAGAATATTTCCATGAAAAGATATTTTGGATGAAACGCAAAATATCAAGGATATTCTACTAATTTCATGGAGTATAAAGTCAAAGTTTTAACCAACCGGGTATAATAAAGAATGGAATAACAAAAGAAATCACCATGCATGCGGTACTTATGCATAACGGAGTTATTCAACGAGAATAATAATAACGGAACCAAATTAAATTGAAATTCACAAGCGGGATGTTCCAACAGAATAATAAAGATGGAACCGGATCCGGGTGTAAAACACACGAATAGGATATTCCAGCGAGAATGATAACGACGGAACCGGTCCTGTGTAAAACACACGTGACGATGTTCCAACAGAATAATAAAAAGCGGAACCGGTCCCGTGTAAAACACATGACGGGATGTTCCAATGTAATAATAGAAGAATGTCACCAAGTATAGGGTAAACCGCGTATCTGAGTTATTCAAATGAATAATAAGCAATGGAATAACATAAGGATTTCACCAAGTATAGGGTATCTGCCATGATATCTGAGTTATGTATAGGGTATGCCACTTTTACAAAAGTTATTCCAATGAGAATGATAATGAATGGAATAATGAAGTTCTCTTCAAGAAGAAAGAATAACACCCTTACTAGTAAAAGAAATGAATATAGAAGTAGTGAAGTAGCGAATACTCTTCTTCTTTCTATAATTTTCTCTATAAACTTCTCTCTATAATTTCTCTCTAGTTTTGATGAATTAAGTGAAAAAAATAATGAAGGAATGAGCTTCTATTTATAGGAAAATGGAATGCATAAGAATTCTAATCCATGAACGGTCCAGTTGATTTACTTTAATCTGACGGTCCATATTTAAAGAAAAATCTTTTAAATAAAATATAATATATTCTATTTATATAAAAACATTTTACTATGCAAACACTATGCAATACTATGCAAAACACTACGCAAAAACACTATATAACACTATGCATAATAAAATATAATATATTCTATTTATAGAATAACTTTAATAAAGTATTCTATTTTATATAAAAGATGTTTACATTTTATTACGTTAATAATACGAATAAAACAAAACGTCATTATCGCTATAATAATTATTATTATTAATCGGCAATAATGGAATCAAACCGAGTGACTTCTCACATAAGCATCAATAATCAATACCGTATGTTACTATATATGCCCCACATTATTCTCGTACTTTTACTAATGAAGTAGTTCAACAAAGAACCACGGTAAAACTTCCGCCGTTATTTTAATAAAATATTTTTGTCGTTTTCTCAATCCGACAATAATTACATTATTAGGGTCCACCAATGATTGGTAGTTATATTTAATATTCCTGCTAAACCTAATATTCCCAGACCAATCGAATATAATATAACCACTTGCATACTTTGCAAAATTTATAAATACTACCCACAACTATAATATTATCTCAAATTCACACCATAATATTAAAAAATTATTTCGACAAAATTTAAATCTTTATTAATAAAATCTGGGGTCTCACAATCGAGCATATTTTGTGAGTATTTAGATACTTTGAGAGTTGATATTCAGTGCAAGTTTCCTTCAGCATTACATCCGATATTCCAGTCAGAAATAATGTTCTTTTGAGGTAAGGGATGTTATTTTCTTCGTAAATGATATTATTTCTTTCAATATCATTATGCTGAAATATTTTTATGAATATTATTGTGGAATTTCTACCTTTTTGTGTCGGAGTTACTATTCACGTATACGACACTATTCACGTATACGACACTATTACGAATACGACACTATTCACCAAAAAATAAAATTTTCTCTTCTTTGTTCCAGATGTATATTATGGTTACTATCTTTGATTGTATCCATGTTTTATCTTCATTCTTGAATTTTACTCCACTATGATTTATCATGAAGTATTTTAAAACTTGGATTATCTAAAGTACGAATCTCTAATCTTTGTCCTTTTATCTCACTGGATTCGTTCTTTAAAATATTTTTCATCATCCTCGGTCCTTAATGGTGATACTTGATGAATATCTTTGGCCTGTAGTGCAAAGATGAATGAATACCTGATGAATATCTTTGGCCCGTAGTGCAAAGATGGACAGGTGTTGAGATGAATATGACCAACTGGTGATACAAATGAATATCTTTGGCCCATAGTGCAAAGATGAATATTTAATTCAAGATGTGTATTGATTAATGTTACAGGGATAAAATATTGATGATGGACTTTTAAATTCATAGATGATAGTAGATTTCATTCTCTACTAAACTCTTCTAATGAATTGTTATTTCCGCTGCGAATATTGATCTAAAACTTGTTGTCCATTATATTTTATCTGATTTGTTGAAGGCTAACAATAATTTGTTGTTCATTATCTTAGTCATAATATTATTTACTGGGCTAGTTGAGCTCACCCTTTTTCTTTTTGTTCCATTTTTCTTCTCAGGAGGTGAGAATTTATCAAGAACTAGCTGGGGTATGGAGTGATGATTCAAGATAGTTCTTTTAGTAGTCTTCACTATTTTGTAAAATAGTGCATTAATAATTATAATGAGGACTTTATCCGAGTGTGAATATTGTGTAGAAGACATTATTTGTATTTAAACTCACAGTTTATGTGTTATCGTATTTTGCACGATAATTGTATTAATAAAGTTGTAGTTGTTTCTGTACCATGTATTTGGCGACTCAGAATGGGTGATGTATACCTATTTTGGGGGCGTCACACCTAAACCCTTTTAAAAATACCTTGGTATGTGGTCTAGAAGTAGAGCCAGATTGTAAAGCCAAAAGCTTAACTAAGAAATTCCAACAAATTATCAAAGTAGGCAGGAAACTCAATTCTGCTATAGTTGGATAGTAAAGTGATTCAGCAGATAGTAGAGTGGCTCAACAGATAGTAAAGTGGAAACTCAACAGATAATAGAGTGGCTCAACATATAGTAGAAAGGAAACTTAACAGATAGTAGAGTGGCTCAGTAAATAATAGAGTGGCTCAACAGATAATAGAGTGGAAACTCAGCAGATAGTAGAATGAACTTTGCAAATCTCTCTGAAAATTGTAGAGTGAAGATAGTAGAGTTAAAATGGATAACACCCTAATTTGTGCTTAGTTTAGGTCAAATTCCATAACTGAATTCAAGAAACCAAACCTATGGAAAAATACTATGATATATGATCTAAATGCTTGCACAAATATGAGATCAAATGGGCTAACTCATAAAGCCCAAAAACATCATCAAAGTGGCATAAAAATTCACTTCTGATGTAGTTGGTAGTAGAATGGGTAGTAAAATAGAAATATAAAATACCCATTTAGAGGAACTATCTTTAGAAGCTTTAAGAGATTGTTTCAGTTGACTAACTATGGAATAAAATACTATAATGTATGGCCTAAAAGCTTGTTCAAACTTGGAAGTCAAAAGCTCAATGCAAAAATTCCTAAAAATCCCCAAAGTACCCTAGAAAATCATATTTTCTGTTTTTGAACTATGATGGAATAATGGGATTTGATCCTTTGAAATGTCATAGCATGGCATAAGATTATATTTGAAGTGTTTTATGACCAATAAATTATATCACATTATGTTTGGACCAAATTGAGTATATTTGAGAATGTACAGGAATTAAGTATGTAATGTATACCATGTGTGTATGGTTACAAAGTAATGAACGAAGGCTATATGCATAATCTAAGTCTAAGGAAATTAGCTGAGAAATACTTAACCAAGTGTGGTATGATGTAATGGTGTGATACACACATAGTAAACTATAAGTACGATAAGTTAGCACATGTGGTGATGAGAGGGAAATAAAAACTGAGTTATATAAATAACGAAGTTGTATATAAATATGGTATCAGGACAATATAAGTTAAAGTATGTTATTAAAGTAAGTTCAACCTTGAGATCAAGTATTGATTGTGTTTATTATCAATCTCACATACCGTGTAGGTCATGCAAAGGAACACGACTGATTAGCGTAATGGTAAAACGCTGGTACAAACAAGTTTTTTAGAACTTGTTTTTATATGTGAACTTGTTAATTGTTATGTGCACATATTTCCTGTATTATATGTACTTCTTGTGAATAATTTTAGATGTACACTATGTGTTATACTGTGATATAAATCTATTAAATCAAGTTAATGATTGATGTTGATTGAGTTATGTAAAATCACTATAATCGTAATTTGAGGTATATGATAAACATGAAGCAAATATAACTGTGGAGTATGAACATTATGATGCCTGAATAAATGCAAAATATGAGAAACAAGAAATATGTATAAACTATGGAGTATGAAAATTTTAAAATGTGTTTAAAATGCGAACTATGTGTTATGTGGTAACTGTTAAACATGTTAGGCAACGTAGTTGCTCACCCTTGCTATAAATAATTATTTTCAGCTAAACCAGAGCGGATCGAAGGATTCAGGATAGACAAAAGAAAAAGGAAGAAATACTGATTGAAATTATTTGTATAGTTCTAGTTATGCTAGATAACGTTCATACGACATACGGTAATTGTATAATCAAAGAACATTGTGTAGAAGAATAGTTTTGTCTAGTTGTGATTTCATGGATACTTAAAATCCAATATGTTGAAGTGAAACATATTATTTATAACTTGAACTGTATAATCTAAATCAAGATGATTTAAAAATGTACTTGTGACGCCCCCAAAATAGGTATACAACACCCATTCTGAGTCGCCAAATACATGGTACAGAAACAACTACAACTTTATTAATACTATTGTCATGCAAAATACGACAACGCATAAACTGTGAGTTTAAAAACAAATATTGTCTTCTAGACAATATCAACACTCAAATAAGTCCTCATTACAATTATTGATACACTATTTTACAAAATAGTGAGGACTACTAAAACAACTTTCTAGAACCTTCATTCCATACCACAAGTAGTACTAGATTACATTACGGCCTCCTCGAGAAGAAAAATGGAACAAAAAGGAAAAGGGTGAGCTCAACCGGCTAGCCCAAAGAAGAATATTATGACTAAGATAATATAGAACAAATTATCGTTAGTCTTCAACAGGGAAAATCTGATAGAATAAAATAGACAACAAGTTTCAGATCAATATTCACAGCGAAAATAATAATTCATAGAAGAGTTACGTAGAGAAAATCTACTATTATCTATGAATTTAAAAGTTCATCATCAATATTTTATCCCTGTAACATCAATCAATATACATCATAAATTAAATATTCGTCTTTGCACTACAGGCCAAAGATATTCATCAGTTGGTCATGTTCATCTCAACACATGTACATCTTTGCACTACGGGCCAAAGATATTCATAAGAAAATCAATCATCTTTGCACTACAGGCCAAAGATATTCAGTAATATCATCATTTAGGACTGATGATAATGAAAAATATTTTTAAAAAAATGAATTCAATAAAACAAATGAACAAATAATAAGGATTCGTACTTTAAACAGTCCAAGTTCAAAAATACTTCATAAATAACCATAGTGAAGTAAAATTCAAGAATGATCAAAACATGGATACAATCAAAGTTAGTATCCATAATAGATATTTTAGACAAAAAATGAAAATTTAATTTTTCTGTGAATAGTGTCGTATTCGTGAATAGTGTCGTATACGTGAATAGTGTCGTATACGTGAATAGTAACTCCGACACTAAAAGACAAGAATTTCACAAGAAAAATCTTACCAATATTTTAGCATAATAATATTGAAAGAAATAATATCATTTATAAAAAAAATAACATTCCTTACCTCGAAAAAGACGAAAGTACTTACATTTGGAATCTTTGATATATATTCTTTGAAGGAACTTATACCGTATAGCAACACTCAAAGTCTCAAAATACTCACAAGAATACGCTCGATAATATAGAGAGAGAAATCTTTAGTTTCTGGTATTATTTTCAATTCTAACCTAAACACCCTATTTATAGGAAAATGCTTAGAACACCAAAGTAGAAAATTTAATATAATATTAATATAATTTTTCTTAACTTCCTACGCACACCACCAGCCCATAATATGAGACCCCGAATTTTATGAAATGAAAGTATTCAATTTTTTTATAATTATTCTATTTAGTAAATGGTTAAATTGATAAAAGGTTAAAGTTAAGGGTGATATTTGAAATTTTTTTCAAAGTAAGCAAGTTGTCATAAAATACCCGGTAGTAAAAGTACAGTAATACGCGTGATTGCATAGTAGCACACGGTATTGATTATTGATGCTTACGTAAGAAATCACTCAGTTATACTCAATTATTGCTACAGTAATTGCTGCATCATATCTCTCATATTATTGATTCGATTATTGCCACAGTATCATCTACATTATATGATATATTATTAAATCAATAATTGAGACGATAAAGTTATTCATATTATTAAATTGCAATATTTACAATGTCTAGAAGTTACGCGAGGAGAGGTTTGGTCACCTAATTGCGGCGCTAATAAGGAGAAAATCCTTATCGGAAAGCCCCTCTTCACAGGAGCGACACGGTTGTTAAATATTGTGAGTTATAATATTAATGATGAATAAGTTCGTGTTGATTAAAGATGAATTTGATAGTTCCATTGTGTTGGGATTATTGGTGTTAGTTGAAATCGACATCTATTTTGATGATAATTGATGTCTGGGGGTTATATTGATAAATCGGGTAATTTATCGGATAAATGAGCAATTAGTTGCTACTAATTCACATGCTTGTATAACTATTTGTTCACATATATGTACTATTGAGTCACATTCACTTACTATTAGGGGAGTTGGTGCAAGATTGATAATACTTGCATGACTAAGTTAAAAATGGAGGTATAGATGGAGGTACTATACTGTAATTCATATTTTTCACATGATTATACTATTGAGTCACATGAATGAACTATTAATTCACATTATTTACTATTAGGGGAGGTGGTGCAAGTTTGATAATACTTGCAGGACTAAATTAAAAATGAAAGAAAAGTTGGAGGTATTGTACTGTAATTTTTTGAGCCCCAAAACGTGCAATTATCGAAATTATGTTTTTCAATAAATAGAAGCTCATTCTTCCTTCATTTCTGACCAATTCATTAAAGCTTTAGAGCCATTATTATAGAGAGAAATTATAGAGAGAAAGAAGAAGAGAAGTCTACTACCTCACTATTCCAGTATCTAGTCTTCTTTTGAGGTAAGGGGTCTTATTCTTTCGTATTCATGAAGAGAATTATTTTCTTTCAATACTCATAAGAGTTGTTATTCTATTTTTTATTATTATGTTAGAATAACATGTCTATGAGAAATACCGCATACATGGTGAAATTCTTCTGTTATTCCATTCTTTATTATTATGTTGGAATAACTTTGTTTATCTGCAATCTGCGTATATGGTGAAATTCTTCTATTATTCCGTTCTTTATTATTCTCATTTAATATCACATGCGTCGCGTTTACAGGACTGGTTCCATTATTTATTATTCTGTCGAAATATCCTGTTTGTGCGTTTACGCCGGACCTGGTTCCATTATTTATTATTCTGTTGGGAATAACTTACCTGTGCAGTCTATCGCACACATGGTAAATTCTTCTTTTATTCCATTCTTTATTATTCTGTTGGAATAACCTATCTATGTGGATTAAAATATGCATGGTGAATGATCTTTTGTATCCATTCCTTATTAAATTATGGAAATGATCTGTTTACGTTGATTATGACGAGAGTCATAATAAAAGCATTGGACTGATGAAAATCATGGTTATATATAGTATTAGTAAGTGTTATGATGAGTTATGTTAGTTGTAAGACCCCGAAATTTTTTTTAAATAAAAAGGAATTTCCTTTATCTATTATTTTGAAATAGTAAGGGTTGATTTGATTAATGTGGATAGTTAAGGGTTAAATACGCAAATATTTCAAAATAAGCAAGTGGTTATAAAATATTCATTGTTGTTGGGGAATATTCGTTTGGTCGTGGAATATTAAATCTTTGTCGAATAATATTAAATGCGGCCCAGCAGCTTGACCATGTGTGGGCCCCATAACGGATAACCGCTTGGGATGAAGAAAACGACAAAGTTTGGGTGGTTATAAATAACGGCGTAGTTATTCACCAATTAAGATCGTTGGAATACCCGTTGGTTAAAACACACTAATACGCGTTGTTGAACGATAGCACACGGTATTGCATCAATTATTGATCCTTACGTGAAGGCACTACTCAATAATTATTCTGATTATCTTGTTTAGTATTTTATTTTATTGATTCAATAATTCTTTGCGTTGGTATTTTATATTATTCTTTGTTTGATAATTGTCATTTGCGCAAATATTTCCCATTATCGGATCAATAATTCATATTATTTGAATAATATTATTAGATAACATTATTGGCAATGTCTAGAAAGTTACATCTAAGGAGAGGTTTGGTCACCTAATTTAATTGCGCCAAGAGAGGAGAGATCCTTATTGGAAAGCCCCTCTTTCTGAGGAGCAACTGGTTGTCGTAAATGTGATTACGTAATATTATTTGTGAATAATTAATTATTGATTCATATGATAAGGAAATATTTATTTTATATGAATATAAATGATGGATTTATTTATGTGGTTATTAATGAAGGAATTAATCTTTGAGATGTTTTATTTGTATTTTATCGGATTGGAGGTATTAAAAGATCAAATCGGTTGTTATTACGACTTTATTGTGTGAGTTATAATATTTAATCCGATAGTTGGATCGTTGTAATTTTGGATATGTTATACATATATAAGTTGAGTATATGTCCACAAATTTTGAACCGTTAAAGATGAGCGTATAATTTATTATGAATTTTAAGAGGTGGTGATTCGAAATTAGGTTATAAATGATTTTGGTGGAAAATTCTAAAATTGGTGGGCCCCACTTTTGGTTGGTGAGAAATGTGCTCAATTGAATTTTCAAATGTGGTGGGTGGGAATAGTAGCGAGTAAAGCCATCGGGTTGCGGAGTTAAGTCTACTTGGCGTCTTAACATTTTCCTATAAATAGAGGCTAAGTTAAATTGAAAATCACACCGAAACAAAGTTTTCTCTCTTTCTCTCTATATTATTGAGCGTATTTTGTGAGTATTTAGATACTTTGAGAGTTCTTTGTTCAAAACAAGTTTAATTCAAAGATCACTTGAGCCTTTCCTTCGAAGTCTTCGATTCTTTGAGGTAAGGGATATTATTTTTTTGTAATGATATTATTTCTTGATATCATTATCTTTGAAATGTTGATCCAAGTTTTATCAAATTTGGAACTTTTTCATATGGGTTACTATTCATGAGTTACTATTCACGAGTTCTTATTCATGAGTTACTATTCACGAGTTCTTATTCACGAGTACTATTAAGTGAAGCGTGAAGATGTTTTTGTGGAATTTCTATCTTTTGGTGTGAGATTCTTATTCACGTATACTCGGCACTATTCACGATATCTGACTATTCACTTTAAAAATAAAATTTCTTCTTTTAGTCCAAAATATCTATTACGGATACTAGCTTTGATTGTATCCATGTTTTGATCATTCTTGAATTTTACTTGATATGATTATTTATGAAGTATTTGTGAACTTCGGATTGTTTAAATCTACGAATCCATAATACTTGTTCTTTTGTTTCCTTTGGATTCGTTTTCTTTAAAAATATTTTTCATCATCCTCGGTCTTAAATGATGATATTATTGAATATCTTTGGCTGTAGTGCAAAGATGAATGATTTCTGAAGAATATCTTTGGCTGTGCAAAGATGAGCAGTGTTTAAATGAATATGACCGATCGATGAATATCTTTGGCCTTTAGTGCAAAGATGAACAGTGTTGAGATGAACATGATGGATTGATGAATATCTTTGGCTGTAGTGCAAAGATGAATATTTGATTTGAGATGAATATTGATTGATGTTACGAGGATAAAATATTGATGATGGATTTTATTAAATTCATAGATTATAGTAGATTTCATTTTCTACTTAACTCTTCTACATGAATTATTATTTCACTGCGAATATTGATCCGAAACTTGTTGTACTATTGTATTCTATCGATTTTTCTGTTGGAGACTAACGATAATTTGTTGTATATTATCTTAGTCATAATATTCTTTTTATGGGCTAGTTGAGCTCACCCTTTTTCCTTGTTGTTCCATTTTTCTTCTCGGGAGGCGAGAATGTAGCGAGTACTTAGTCGGGTATGGAATGAAGGTTCTAGAGAGTTGTTTAGTAGTCCTCACCATTTTGTAAAATAATGTATCAATAATTATGATGGAGATTTATTTGCGTGTGGATATTGTCTGAAGACAATATTATATTTAAACTCACAAGATATATTATTCGTATTTCACACGACATTTGTATTATTGAAGTTGTAGTTTGCTTCTTTTGTACCATGTATTTGGCGACTCGAATGGGTGTTGTGTATACTATTTTGGGGGCGTCACAGGTTAATATCGAGCTTAGGGATATGATCTCTGGCGGAGATCGGGGAATAGAAACTAGGAGGGAGAGCGAATAAATCCTTCGCTAGTGTGTCCTACCTAAGCTTATTTGTTAGTTGGTCGAAGATATAGGGATATTATGTGATATATTGATTTCCTTAATTAACCCTTATTTTATGGCGGTATTTGAGAATGTCGATTGAGAATATTAATAGTGGAGTAAATGAGGCCGTGGAGATGCTGTCTTTCTCACCAACGAGGAGAAACGTCTGACAGTCGGCAATGTTCCTCTTGTGAACAACACCAACTGGCGAGATGAGAACGAGGGGATGTTTAGAAGTTTTTGCGGTTCATGCAAAATTCGATGAGGAGACTTGTGTTCAAAATACGAGGAGAAATGATAGTAATTCACGGGTTGTCACAAATGACAAGCGATTCAAAGAGTTGGGACCACCAGAATTTAAGGGAAAGCCAGATCCGATCATGGCGGAAACATGGGTCAAGCAAATTACCAAGATATTCGATGTCTTGGGATGCACGGAGGAACAGAAGGTTCCATTCGCTACTTTTATGTTCCGTGGCGAGGCAGACTACTGGTGGGAGTCTGTGAAGCGTACCCATCCAAATACCTTTCGGCGTATCGTAGGGAGACATTTCGAAGCAGTTCAATGACAAGTACTTCCACGAAAGTATTAAATCGTATGAAGGAAGTGGAGTTTATTAGACTAGAGTAGAATAACATGGCGGTGTCCCAAAGATGCGGCGAAGTTCGCGGAGTTATCCGTGTTTGCACCTCATTTGGTGGAGAATGAGGAACGTATGTACGCGGATGTTTCTTAGAGGTTTGAAACCCGGCGTACGTCGATATCTCATTTCTCATAAATTTTCTCTCTATTCGGATGTTGTCAGCAATGGGCTCGATTATTAGGCGAGATAACGAGTACATTCAACCGAGGGGACCATAACCAGGATCATACCAAAGATAGTAGTCAACAAAATAACGATAACCAGGCGGAGAAAGAAGAATACTGGACAAAGGCGGTACCACCACTGGTGGTAATCGTGGCCGTGAAAATAGAAGAAGCGAGTGGGAGGAGATTTTAAAAGAGGAGATTCAACAACGACCATGTGAAGGCGTCGGTATGATGAAGAATCGGGTTCCAAGGGAGGAGAAAAACCATCGGTCGTATGTTACACAAATGCGGAAAGAGGGATATATCATTGGCCGCCTTGTTGTTTAAGGTATGCTATAATTATGGAAAAGAAGGACATATCGCTCGAGATTATGCGGTGGCGAAACCTAGTTCAATGGGGATTGGTGACTCAAAAGACTTTCCGTAAAAGTCAAAGTCAACGATTCTTGGAAGAAGCGTTTATCGTGACCGGGGTCAAAATCACGAGGAACCCGAACGAAGTTAGCACGGGTTAGTTAATTATAAATTCTTGAAGTTTATACCTTACTAGATATCGGTTCTACCCATTCTTTTATCTCTCTTGTTTGCGCTCAATGTTTGAACTTTACTGCAGAGAAATTAAACTTTGACCTATTTATGGAGACTCCGTTAGGAAAAACTTTCATTACATCCGTTGTTTAGAAATCTTGCTTGATTCAGGTTGGCACTATCACATTACCTGTTAACCTTATTTCTATAGAGATATTTGCTTTTGATGTGATTTTAAGGTTAACTACTCATCATGCCAAATTGATTGCTTTTGTAAGGTTGTTGGGTTTCATATTCCTAAGTAACTTTGTTATTCGAATTCAAGCAATCAAACCATTGTAATCAAACATTTTCATATCAAGCCATGAAGTCATTCGTTTATTACGGATGTCAAGTTTTCTTAGTCCATGTTATGGATTTGAATAAAGACACGTCGATTTGAATAATATTCTTGTTGTTATTGATTTTTCCCGGCGTATTTTACGAAGAATTTCTTGGTTTACTCCCAAAGACCGATATTAAATTTTGTATCGACTTTGAACTGCGGTACAAAACTCATTTCTAAAATCTCATATCGAATGGCTCTATTGAACTTCGAGAGTTAAAAATTCAACTATAGAATTTGGTACTGAGCCTTTATCTTGTGACTTCCTTTGTGGAATTCACCTAAGCGAACTCTCTATAGGGGGCGTCATATTAGATGCGATAGTAAAGCGATAGGTGTCATTGTGACGTCTTATCCAAGATTGGGATATGAGTCACGGTTGAGAACAACCTAAGTCGATGAATCGAAATCGTAGTTTTCTGAAGCTTAGTTGGTTATTATCGGAGATTCGTTGAAGGATATTCTCGAATCGCTATTCCGTTATCGCAAATGACTCGTAGAGATACAAAATTCGAATGGAGCAAGGAATGTGGGAAGAGCTTGAAGAACTCAAGAGGAGACTCATTTCAAAGACATGTTACGACCATGCCATCCTGGAAAAGCGAACGTGGTAGGTGGCGTGTTGAGTAGAAGATCGTATCTGAATCTGAGTCGATATTATCGAAGACTAATTTCGTATAATTTACAAATAATAGAGATGGAGATGAAAACTCTAGGTACCCACGTGATGATATCTGAGTATAATCAACTTTAATCGATAAAGTTAAAGTCTGCTCAAGCCACCCGGGCTTGAGCCGATGCGTATGAAGAAGAAAGTCTGAAGGAGCTATTCCTAAGCGAGAATTGATGAAGAAGGAATACTTGAGTCCACTCTAGACTTTGTGTTCCTAACGACTCGATTTGAAGAACAAGATTATGATGGAGGCACACAATACACCATTTGCAATCCATCCCGGAAGTACTAAATTGTATCGTGATCTTGACATACATTTTGGTGGAATAATATGAAGAGAGAGATTGCAAAGTTTATCTCAATGTGTTTAACTTGTCAACGTGTAAAGGCGGAGCATCTAGTACCTAAGGGTCCGTTGCAACCACTTGAGATTCCGGAATGGAAGTGGAAACACATTACCATGGATTTCAAGTACGGGTCTTCCTACGGTTTCTCAGGCATCAATGCTATTTGGGTTATTGTTGATAGATTAACCAAGTCTCTTCATTTCTTTGCCGAATCACGGAGACTTATTCACTTGAACGTCTTGCTAAGTATGTACGTAAATGAGATTGTGAGGTTGCATGGCATGCTGTATCCATAGTTTTGGATCGTGACCCAAGATTCACTTCAAGATTTTGGGTTAGCTTGCAAAAAGCTATGGGCACGGATTTGCGATTTAGTTCTAAGCATACCATCCCCAAACCAGACGGACAATCGAGAGGGACTATTCAAACTCTTGAAGATATATTAAGACTACGTGTCCTGACTTCAAGGGTAGTTGGGATAAGTATTTACCATTGGTGGAATTCTCCTACAACAACAGTTATCGAGCAAGTATATAGGTGTGGCTCCATTCAAGCATTATATGGACGAAAATGTCGTTCTCCATATGTTGGGATGAAGTGGGTGAAGCAACATTGTTGGGACCCGAAGTTAAGACGTATGACTCACCGAAAAGATCCAAATGATTCGACAACGTATATACAAAGCGGCACAAGATCGACAAAAGAGTTATCACGGATCTTCATCGAAAGGACGTGGAATTTAGTGTAGGGGATCATGTATTATTGCGAGTTGCTCCATGGAAGGGAGTTACAAGATTTAGGAACAGAGGAAAGCTCAATCCACGATTTATCGGTCCATTTCAAATTCTTGACCGAGTAGGAAATGTAGCCTATATAGACTTGCGTTACCTCCAAGTATGTCTCGTGTTCATAATGTGTTTCACATATCCGTACTTAAATAAATATGTGAAAGACCCGAACCACGTTATTGAAGTTAGAACCGGACGAGATAGCCAAGACTTAACGTGATGAGGAGGTACTGTCAAGATCTTGGATAGGAAGGAGCATGTCCTACGCCAAGAAAGGTCATACCACAAGTTAAAGTTTTGTGGAGGAATCATGCTATAGAGGAAATGACACGAGAATTGGAAACGGAAATGAAAGCGAGGTATCCTCACCTTTTGAAACACACCAGTCGTCGTCAATTTCGAGGACGAAATTTCATAAGGAGGGAGGTTGTAAGACCAAAATTTTTTTAAATAAAAGGAATTTCCTTTATCTATTATTTTGAAATAGTAAGGGTTGATTTGATTAATGTGGATAGTTAAGGGTTAAATACGCAAATATTTCAAAATAAGCAAGTGGTTATAAAATATTCATTGTTGTTAGGGAATATTCGTTTGGTCGTGGAATATTAAATCTTTGTCGGGGAATATTAAATGACGGCGGTATGTGACCATGTGTGGGCCCATAACGGATAAATCATTTATGAAGAAAACGACAAAGTTTGGGTGGTTATAAATAACGGCGTAGTTATTACCAATTAAGGACGTTGGAATACCCGGTTGGTTAAAACACACTAATACGCGTTGTTGAACAATGAAGCACGGTATTGCATCAATTATTGATCCTTACGTGAAAGGCACTACTCAATAATTGTTACGATGAATTCTTCGCTTAGTATTTTATTTTATTGATTCAATAATTGTCTTTGCGTTGGTATTTTATATTATTGTTGTTTCAATAATTGTCACTACGATTTCCCATTATCGGATCAATAATTCATATTATTTGAATAATATTATTAGATAACATTATTGGCAATGTCTAGAAAGTTACATCTAAGGAGAGGTTTGGTCACCTAATTGCGCGCCAAGAAGGAGAGATCCTTATTGAAAGCCCCTCTTTCTGAGGAGCGACTGGTGGTCATTATAAATGTGATTACGTAATATTATTTGTGAATAATTAATTATTGATTCATATGATAAGGAAATATTTATTTTATATGAATATAAATGATGGATTTATTTATGTGGTTATTAATGAAGGAATTAATCTTTGAGATGTTTTATTTGTATTTTATCGGATTGGAGGTATTAAAAGATCAAATCGGTTGTTATTACGACTTTATTGTGTGAGTTATAATATTTAATCGTAGTTGGATCGTTGTAATTTTTGGATATGTTATACATATATAAGTTGAGTATATGTCCACAAATTTTGAGCCGAATTAAAGATGAGCGTATAATTTATTATGAATTTTAAGAGGTGACCGATTCAGAAATTAGGTTATAAATGATTTTGGTGGAAAATTCTAGAATTGGTGGGCCCCACTTTTGGTTGGTGAAAAATGTACACAATTGAATTTTCAAATGTGGTGGGTGGGAATAGTAGCAGGTAAAGCCATCAGGTTGCAGTTAAGTCTGCTTGACGTCTTAACATTTTCCTATAAATAGAGGCTAAGTTAGAATTGAAAATCACACCGAAAACAAAGTTTTCTCTTTTCTCTCTATATTATTATTGGCGTATTTTGTGAGTATTTAGATACTTTGAGAGTTCTTTATTCGAACAAGTTTCATTCAAAGATCACTTCCGACCTTTCCTTCCAAGTCTTGATTCTTTGAGGTAAGGGATATTATTTTTTTTTAATAATGATATTATTTCTTGAATATCATTATCTTTGAAATGTTGATCTGAAGTTTTATCAAATTTGGAACTTTTTCATGTCGGGTTTCTATTCATGAGTTACTATTCACGAGTTACTATTTATGAGTTACTATTCACGAGTTACTATTCACGAGTACTATTCATAAAAGCGTGAAGATGTTTTTGTGGAATTTCTATCTTTTGGTATCGGATTACTATTCACGATATCGACACTATTCACGTATCGACACTATTCACGATATCTGACATATTCAATAGAAAAATAAAATTTCTTCTTTTTCGTCCAAAATATCTATTACGGATACTAGCTTTGATTGTATCCATGTTTTGATCATTCTTGAATTTTACTTGATATGATTATTTATGAAGTATTTGTGAACTTCGGATTATTTAAAATACGAATCCATAATACTTGTTCTTTTTGTTTCACCGGATTCGTTTTCTTTAAAAATATTTTTCATCATCCTCGGTCTTAAATGATGATATTATTGAATATCTTTGGCACCATGGTGCAAAGATGAATGATTTCGAAGAATATCTTTGGCTTTGAGTGCAAAGATGAGCAGTGTTTAAATGAACACGATGTAGATCGATGAATATCTTTGGCCTTTAGTGCAAAGATGAACAGTGTTGAGATGAACATGGACCGATTGATGAATATCTTTGGCTGTAGTGCAAAAGATGAATATTTGATTTGAGATGAATATTGATTGATGTTACTGAGGGATAAAATATTGATGATGGATCGTTAAATTCATAGATTATAGTAGATTTCATTTTCTACGCAACTCTTCTATGAATTATTATTTCATTAGCGAATATTGATCTCGAAACTTGTTGTCTATTGTATTCTATCGATTTTTCCTGTTGGAGACTAACGATAATTTGTTGTATATTATCTTAGTCATAATATTCTTCTTGGGCTAGTTGAGCTCACCCTTTTCCTTGTTGTTCCATTTTTCTTCTCGGGAGGCGAGAATGTAATGGGTACTAGTCGGGGTATGGAATGAAGGTTCTAGAGAGAGTTGTTTAGTAGTCCTCACCATTTTGTAAAATAATGTATCAATAATTATGATGGGGATTTATTTATGTGGATATTGTACAGAAGACAATATTATATTTAAACTCATTAAGATATATATTGTCAGTATTTCACACCGACATTTGTATTATTGAAGTTGTAGTTTGCTTCTTGTACCATGTATTTGGCGACTCAGAATGGGTGTTGTGTATACCTATTTTGGGGGCGTCACATTAGTTATTATGTGAAACATGAAATTTTCTTAGAAATCACAAAGAGTTGAAAATCACATTTTGGTGAAAATGGAACATGAAATTCAATTGACCATATCTCCTATTATATTTTTGAATTTTTGAGTGTGGTCAAGTCCTAGAGTTAGATCTATGAGTTTCCTAACTTATCCAAGTGGAATCACTCAAAAAGGATTTACAGATTTTCTTGTGGAATGATTTTAGTAAAGGATGAAAAATCTGGAAATGCTTAAAAAGCTACTGTTTAGAATTTTAAAAGGGCATTTTCGGCCACTTAATTTGTGAGTAAAGTTCCGGCCTTTTGGGGCATGAAAGTATATAGTATAAAGTACCTCTTGTCCAAAAATGAGCTTATTCCGACTTAAAATGAGCAAGTTATGACCATTTCAATATTTAGGTTTTTTTGACGAAAAATGCTATAATCGCAGTTCTATAAGTCCGATGACCATGAAATTTAAACTGGAAGATCACGTTAACATGTATATGATCCTGCCAAGATTTGGGAATTTCTGGAGTTAAACTAGAGGTAGCTAATTTCTTAAGGAATTAATTAGAAATTGATTTTTGAAAAATAGTAAATTAATTTTAAAAATTCTGAGAAAAATATATGTTCAATATGGGACTATATTCTACTAAATCCCAGGAAAAAAATATTTTTGGTACTGATTTGGTATTTTTCATGAAAATGATCTAGTTATGAGTAAATGAGTTAAATATGTTATGTGAAGTAACAAAGTTGGAAAATAGGATTTTATGACTTGAGAATCCTATATAGGGTATATGCAGATTTTTGATGAGGGATCTGATCATTGGTGATGAAAGCTTATGAGTATGTCATTTTTGAATGATTAAATGCATTATTTGGTAAAGTGTAAATAATTGAAATAAATTGTTTATAAGTTTAAGAAGTGATTAAAATATTGTTATAATATTAATCATATTAGATTATGAGTTTATTAAGTGATTGATAATATTTGGATAAATTTAAAGTCTTTAATATTTATCCTTATTTTCGTTTGATTAATGCTTATATCATTGTCATCATTCTCATACTTGTGTTGTGTTGAAAGTCATCTGTGGCCTGTAGTGCATAGATGGACTTGTTATGATTATGACCAAGGATTATTCGGTATAATCATGACCGTAATGTTATAAATGATGTGGTAAAAGTCATCTTTGGCCTGTAGTGCATAGATGGACTTGGTATGATTATGACCAGGGATTATTCGGTATAATCATGATCGTATTGGAAAACACGAATATCCTTGGCCCGTAGTGCATGGATAATTCGTGGTCGTGATACTATTAAGCTGAGTCTCAGCATTATTGATTTTACAGTTGTATATCTTTGGCTTGTAGTGCAAAGATAACTGTTGATTATTGGTTATACAGTTCTATATCTTTGGTAGTAGTCAAAGATGAATTTATTAAGTATGATTATGAAAGGGAATTGTGATTTGGTATAACCATGATTTTTGATGTTTCGTGTGAAGATAGGTGATGCAAATTATCTTCGTCACGGTATGCGAAAAAGAAATTCGTAATCACAATTATGATTATGAGTTATTCATATGATTGTGGATAGGAATTGTTGATTGATGTTACAGGGATAAAACATTATTGGTGGACTTTTAACATGGATGAGATAATAGACCTGATGGTCTATTTGACTCTTCTAATGGATTGTTCGTTCCGCTGCAACAATGGTTAAAAAGTTTTATCATCTACCCTATGCTCTAAATCTTTGATTTATTACTGATGAAGGCTATTGATAATTTAATTATCTTTAGTCATGATATTCTTTACTGGGTTAGTTGTGCTCACCCTTTTGCTTCACAATTCCTTTCAGGTAATAAGAGTGTAGCTGGGTCGAGCGGGGATAACAGGGAAATAGTGAGATGGTTCGAGACTATTGAAGTTTCTCAATACATTATAAAATGGTATGACATGCAATATATAATTTCATTAAGGACGTAAGATGTGCGTGTCGTATTTCACTTAATAATTGATTTTGGTGAACAATAATAGGATGATGAGAACCCAACTTTGGAAGGATGTTTTGCTACTATCATATAAGATGTCTAATGACATACAATCTCATGTTATCATAAGACACGGTTGTGCACACCCACTTGCTGAGTATATCTACGAGCACTACCTATATGATCTTGGAGTATATTTGAAATATAATTCTCACTGGGACACAACTGAGATAATTATATGTCAAGAGAAGACTCATCATCGGAAGAAACATGATAGTAATCTTCTCGTTTTCTTTGGGGTCTATTGGATCAACCAAGGATAATTCTCTGGGCATATGATATCTATCATAACTTAGATTCATGACCTCCCATGTACGAAGGTTTCCTTGAGCACTTCCCAAAGATTTTAATTTCTAAAACAGTTATTGACTGTACTTTTATGTAACGTACCATTGTAAGGTTGTGGTCGAGGCACCATGAGAGTTACATACATTTGTATTGAAACTCACAGCTTATCTCGGTTGTCACTCTGCATTTACGCTCAACAAATAGATAAATGAAGTTGTATTTGATTTTTATAGAGTGATATCTGGCTACTCAGAATGGGTCGGGTGGACCTATTTTTGGGGCATCACACACAACATCAGCCACCCACCCACAATAAATAAGAAAAACGTTTTAATTAAATTAAACAATTAAAACTTCAAAAATCAATTATTCCGAAACTTCAGAACTTCAATAATTCATAATAAATAGCCCTTTTATCAGAAAAATTCGAATCTTATGCCCATTCCATAGGAAATTCAATTCTCTACAATTTTAAATTTTTAAGTTTTTCCAAATTCCAAGCAGAACTTGACCGAAATTCATATACGGACAATTTTGCAGGCTATAATCAAATTTCAGTCAAGAAATGGGGTCCACAAACATGAAAAACATGTTTTAAATATTTTTAGTAACAAAATACTCTTTCTCCTCATATATTCATATATCACACATTCATTGTAAAAAATATCACCATTATTATATTATTATAATATAATAATATATTTAAATGAATTATTTTATCAGAAAAAAGATAAAATAAAAATTTTCAAAAATTGTCACATTAAAAATTTTCACTATCTATATCCACATAAAATGAATATTTTCCTTATCATATAAATCAATAATTAATTATTAACAAATAATATTACATAATCACAATATCGACAACCAGGCCGTTCTCAGGAAAGAGGGGGCTTTCCAATAAGGATTTCTCCTTACTGGCGTGCAATTAGGTGACCAAACCTCTCCTTAGACAGAACTTTCTAGACATTGCCAATAATGTTATCTAATAATATTATTCAAATAATATGAATTATTGATCTGATAATGGAAAATACTGTGTAGTGACAATTTGAAACAACAATAATATAAAATATCAACGTAGCAATTATTGAATCAATAAAATAAAATATTGAACAGTAATTACTGTAACAATTATTGAGTAGTGCCTTCTTACGTAAGAATCAAATACCGTGCCACTCTTGTGTTTTAACCACCGGGTATTCCAACAAGATATTAAACTTGAATAACTACGCCAATTATTTATAAACAACTTATACTTGTCATTTTCTTCATCCAATCGCTTTCCGTTATAGGGCCCACAAAGGCTGCCGTACCGTCAGTATTTAAATATTCCCCGACAAAGAAGAATATTTCACGACCAAACGAATATTCCCCGACAACAATGAATATTTTATAACCACTTCCTTATTTAAAATATTTGCGCATATTACCCATAACTAACCACATTAATCAAATCAACCCTTATTATTTCCAAAATAATAAATAGAGGAAAATAAATTTCATTTATAATAAGTTGGGGTCTTACAGTACTACCAGGTTGTAAAGGTTGCAGATTCTGAAAATGGAAAGAATTAATGTATTAATTGGTATTAAAGAGAGGTTGTATTCATTATTTTATGAATAAAGGTTATAAATATTCAGATGAAGGTTGTATCGTAATGCACTAGGTCCGAGGTAACATGTACCCAAATTTAAGGGCATTACAAAAGGTCGCGGTGAAACATGATGAGAGATAAAAAAATTCAAGAAAAGGTGACAGAACACTAAGAAGAGAGGAGGAGTCGATTGAATTTATTAAGCGAGAAGGAAACCGAAGAGGAAGCGACATAAAACAAATCAGTATTCAGGGAAGGAAAATAAATTAAATAAAAGACAAATCAGTTTACATGGAAGAAAAAGGAATTACAAACCGAGTAAGCTCACCCATTTTTTAAATTTAACTAGGTTAACTTAATTTTTTTTTAAAATTGAATTTATTTGATTATGTCACCTTATATAATCCGTAAAGAATTGATAGGCACATTGCAGTTGCCTATCCATCTTCATCATGAAAAAAGTTAAAGGAAATTGCTATTACACTAGCTGAAAATGGAAGATTAATTTTAATGATAGAGACACATGGCTAGCAGCCCAACAACCAAAATGGCACTAAGACAATAAGACTGTGCCTAGATTAAATGTGATGTGATGAATAACAGAGTCAATTTTTGGGCTTTTTTTATTCATTTTATTATGTCTCAACTGTTATCTCAACAACAACTTAGGGGTTGTTTGTTACGCACTGAATGACTGAATAGGTCAGTTATTCATTGCGTTTGTTTTGAAAAAAAAAATCATCTGAATGGTTGAATGGTTTAGTGTCATTTTTTGGCTGAATATGCTGCTGAATGAAGTATTTTTTTACAATATTACCTATTATATTAAGTAATATTAAATAAATTTATAACAAATTTGAATTTTTTTAGAGGGATAAAATAATAAAAATCTATTATTCAGATGTTTCAAACATGTCAATTATCAAATAACTTTTTTCATTCAGTATTCAGTTTCATGCAGCTCATTCAGATTCAGAATCATTTCATTTAGTTTTTATCAAAGAGCCCCTTAGTGTCAAAAATATTCCATAAGTAATCTTCCACAACTCACATTGAATATTAAAAACTTTTAGTTTGAAAAATAAGCTTGAGAAACTAAATAGAGAATATGTTACTTTATCAGTGAAACCCTTTTATGATATCTATTACTTAGCTTGTATTAATACTTAATTTTAAAAAAACATCTACTTGTACACAATAATGTATTTTCTTGAATTATAACGTTTCAAAATAAAAGGATCATTCCATTTATGTCCCATATTATGTGACGCCCCCAAAAATAGGTATTCATCACCCATCTTGAGTCGCCAAATACATGGTACAAAATTCAAATACAACTGTCGTGTAAAATACGACAAAACATAATCTAAAAGTTTTAATACGTATATTGTCATCTAGACAGTATACAAACTCAAAGGAGTCCTCATTACATTTATTGTCACACTATTTAATCAGAATAATGAGGACTACTAATGCTATCATCTGGACTGTCACTCCTTTCCCCGACTCGTCCCAGCTATATTCTTATTTCCTTAAGAGAATAGTGAAAGAAAGGGTGAGCTCAACTAGCCCAGTAAAAAATATTATGACTAAGATAATGCAGAATAATTTATCAATAGTCTTCAACAATGTTAAACTGATAAAATACAATAGACATCAAGTTTAACTGCAGCGGAATAACCAATCCATTAGAAGAGTCAAGTAGAAAATAAAACCTACTATCTTTTATGATTTAAAAAAATGTTTTCATCAACTTTTATCACGAGACTCGACAATAAATTAACCACATCTTCTAATCATCCCCCATCTTCATGGGCCAAGGATATTCATTAAATCATCAATGGTAATGACTATACCGAAAAATCCCTAGTCATAATCATACCAAGTCCATCTCTCGCACGTAAGCCAAAGATATACAACTATAAAACCAATACCAACAAATTCCATCTTTGCACGTAAGCCAAAATATATACAATTCAATAATCCATGATCCATCTTTGCACGTAAGCCAAGATAACTTTTATTACCATATAAGCATGAGGATGATGACAATGATATAAACATTAATCAATCGCAAACAAGGATAAACATTAAAGACTTTAAATTTATCCAAATATTATCAACCACTCATAATCTAATATTATTAATATCATAACAATATTTTAATCACTTCTTAAACTTATAAATAATTTATTTCAATTGTTTACACTTTACCAAATAATGCATTTAGTTATTCAAAAATGCTATACTCATAAGATTTCATCACAAATGATCAAATCCCTTATCAAAAATCTTCATATACCTTATATAGGATTTTCAAGCCACAAATGGTATTTTCCAACTTTGTTACTTCACATAACATATTTAACTCATATGTTCGTAACTAAACCATTTTCATGAAAAATACCAAATCAGTTCCAAAAATATTTCTTTTCTGAGATTTAGCAGAATATAGTCCCATAATGAAGATATATTTTTCTCGGAATTTTTAAAAATTCATTTACTATTTTTCAAAAATCAAATTCTAATTAATTCCTTAAGAAATTAGCTACCTCAAGGTTAACTCCAGAAATTCCCAAATCTTGGCAGGATCTTACACATGTTAACGTGAGCCTCCAGTTTAAATTTCATGGTCATCGGAGTTATAGAACTCCGGTTATAGCATTTTTCGTCAGAAAAACCTAAATATTGAAATGGTCATAACTTGCTCATTTTAAGTCGGAATGAGCTCATTTTTGGACAGGAGGTATCTTATACCATATACTTTCATGTCCCAAAATGCTAGAATTTGTCTCATAAATTAAGTGGCCGAAATAGCCCTTCTAAAAATCTGGACAGTAGCATTTCGGTAATTTCCAACTTTTGACTCCTTTGCTAAAATCAGTCCACATGAAAATCTATAACACCTTTTCTAGTGATTCCACTTGGAGATGCTACAAAACTCATAGATCTAACTCTAGAACTTGACCACACTCAAAAATTCAAAATATAATAGGAGATATGGTCAATTGAATTTCATGTTCCATTTTCACCAAAATCTGATTTTCAACCCTTTGTGATTTCTAAGAAACTTTCATATTTTCACATAATAACCAACATAACTCATCATGACAATGACATAATAATTCAATAAAACAAGTTCAAGAATAAATTTTAAAGATTTATAAGTTAATTTATCCTGAACTCAATAATGTCCAAATTATCAACATGATACTTTTTTGTAGAGTAAAATTCAAGAATGCTCAGAAGAATATTTTCATGAAAAGATACTGGATGAAGCGCAAATATCAAGGATATTCCACTAATTTCATGGAGTATAGAAGCCAAAGCTTTAATCAACTGAGTATAATAGAATATTTGAAACTGCAAATGGATTTTCACCCGTCATGCGGTAATCCACGTATACAGATCATTTCCACAATTTAATAAAGAATGAATACAAAGGATCATTCACCATGCATGTGGTAATCCACATAAATAGGTTATTCCAACAGAATAATAAAGAATAGAATAATGTAAGGATTCACCGTGCGTGTGATATAGATCGCAGACATGAGTTATTCTCAACGTAATAATAAATAATGGAACCAGTCCCACGTAAACGCATTGCGACGATATATTCACAAAATAATAAAAAACGGAATAATAAATAACGGAACCAGGTCAAACGAAATTCGCACCGATAGGATATTCCAACAGAATAATAAAGAATGGAATAACAACAGAAATCACCATGCATAAGATAAACCGCACAGACAGGTTATTCCAATAGAATAATAAATAATGGAACCAGGTCCGGCGTAAAACGCACAGACAGGATATTCCAACAGAATAATAAATAATGGAATAACAACAGAATTTCACCATGTATGCGGTACTTAGCATAAACAGGTTATTCCAACATAATAATAATGAATGGAATAATAAAAGAATTTCACCATGTATGCAATACTTCGCATAGACATGTTATTCCAACATAATAATAAGGAATGGAATAATAGAAGAATTTTACCACGTGTATGCGATTACTTGTAGATGTAAAGTTATTCCAACATAATAATAAGGAATGGAATAACAACTCTTACGAGTATTGAAAGAAAGTAATTCTCTTCATGAATACGAAAGAATAATACCCCTTACCTTAGAAGAAACTGGATATTGAAATAGAAAGGTAGCAGACTTCTCTTTTTCTTTCTCTCTATAGATTTTCTCTCTATAGCTTCTCTCTATAATTTCTCTCTCTTGAGTTTCAGTGAATTTGTAAGAAATAATGAAGGAATGAGCTTCTATTTATAGGAGAATGGACTGAATTGTAACTAATTCATGAACAGTCCAGATTGATTTATTTTTAAACAGACGGTCCATATTAAAACTTAAAGCAACGGTCCATACTGATTCACTATTAAAACTTTAAACCAACGGTCCATACTGATTCACTATTAAAACTTTAAACCAACGGTCCATACTGATTCACTATTAAAACTTTAAAACAACGGTCCATACTGATTCACTATTAAACTTTAAAACAACGGTCCATACTGATTCACCATTAAACTTTAAAACAACGGTCCATATTGATTTACTAATATAATTTCAACCAACGGTCTGAAAAATTAGCACATCTCCTCATGAAATAATATTGTACCCCAAAAATAATTTGGACCAAAAAGAAATATATTGTTCGGGTGAATAGTGCCTTGTGAATAGTAACTCGTGAATAGTGACTCGTGAATAGTAACTCACGAATAGTAACTCGTGAATAGTAACTCATGAATAGTAACTCGTGAATAGTAACTCATGAATAGTAACTCGTGAATAGTACTCCGACACGAAAAGTGTCCCGAATACCCAATTGAACAATATAACCTCCAGACATCAATTATCATCGAAATAGATGTCGATTTCTACTAACACAATTAATCCCAACACAATGAAACTATCAAATTCATCTTTTAATCAACACGAGCTTATTCATCATTAATATTATAACTCACAATATTTAACAACCAGGTTATTCCCGGAAAGAGGGGGCTTTTCAATAAGGATTTCTCCCTATTTGGCGCGCAATTAGGTGACCAAACCTCTCCTTGACAGAACTTCTAGACATTGTAAATATTGCAATTTAATAATATGAACAACTTTGTCGTCTCAATTATTGATTTAATAATATAACATATTATGCAGATGATACTGTGATAATAATCGAATCAATAATATGAGAGATATGATGCAGCAATTACTGTAGCAATAATTGAGTATAACTGAGTGACTTATCACGTAAGCATCAATAACCAATACCGTGTGCTATTATGCAACCATGCGTATTACTGTACTTTTACTACCGGGTAGTTCAACAATTTTAACGATAACACTTCCGCCGTTATTTTTATAAAAATATTTTTGTCGTTTTCTCAATCCAACAATAATTTCAAGTATAGGTCCACTAATTGATTGCGTGTCGTCGCATTTAATATTCCCCGTTAAAACGAATATTCCTCGACCAATCGAATATTATATAACAACTTATGTGCTTTGTAAAATTTATAAATATTACCCACAACTATAACGTTATCTCAAACCCAAACCAAAATTTTGAAAAAAATATTTCGAGAAAATTAAATCTTTATTCGTAAAATCTGAGGTCTCGCATATTATGTTTTATTTTAATTGATATCAAAGTTTAAAATCTATGTCCCATTTTAGTTAAAAAGTTTAATATATGCATATATAATTCCTTGAATATGTTATGCTATAGAAATATAAGTTATATTTTTTTAGTTGACATAGAAATATAAGCTATATTTTTTAGTTGACTAGTACCTTTTGTGACGCCCTTAAATTCAGATACATCTACCTCGAACTTGGTGTTTCACGATACAACTCATACTATAGCAAAATATCAACTCATTGCGGAATAATATAAGGTTTTCATTAATAATATAACGTAACATCATACTCCCAAGTTTTCTCAATCTTCACTATTACATAACATGGCTTAGATTACTTAAATACAATTAACTAATATAAGTTTTGATACAAATTTGCTAAAATAGACTCTTAATAATTAATAAGCTAAAGCTAATCCGTATCTTTGTTATTTCCTTTGTCCTTCCTGGACCCATTGTGTAAGACCCCGAAATTTTTTTAAATAAAAAGGAATTTCCTTTATTTATTATTTTGAAATAGTAAGGGTTGATTTGATTAATGTGGATAGTTAAGGGTTAAATACGCAAATATTTCAAAATAAGCAAGTGGTTATAAAATATTCATTGTTGTTTGGGAATATTCGTTTGGTCGTGGAATATTAAATCGCTTTTCGGGAATATTAAATGCAATGACAGTAGCGAAACGTGTGTGGGGCCCATAACGGAAAGTGATTGGATGAGAAAAATGACAAATATAAGTTGGTTAAAAATAACTAGTAGTAGTTATTCTGCGTTAAGACTGTTGGAATACCCGGGGTTAAAATACGAATGTCTGGCGTCAGTTGCCGATGACACTTTGATTATTGCAAGATTGTTGAATTATTGATCCTTACGTAAGATGGCACTACTCAATAATTTTCACGATAGTTCTTGCTTCAATATTTTATTTTATTGATTCAATAATTGTCAAGTTGATATTTTATATTATTGTTGTTCAATAATTGTCATTGCACAATATTTCCATTATCGATCAATAATTCATATTATTTGAATAATATTATTAGATAACATTATTGGCAATGTCTAGAAAGTTCTGCTCTAAGGAGAGGTTTGGTCACCTAATTGCGCGCCGCAATGAAGGAGAGATCCTTATTGAAAGCCCCTCTTTCACAGGAACTACCGGTTGTTATAATTGTGTGATTCTCAGTAATATTATTTGTGAATAATTAATTATTGATTCATATGATAAGGAAATATTTATTTTATGTGGATATAAATGATGGATTTATTTATGTGGTTATAAATGAAGAAATTATTGTTGAGTTGTTTTATCAAGTATTTTATCTGGATTGGAGGTATTAAAAATCAAATCGGGGGTTTTGAGATATATTACTGGGTTATAATTTTTAATCCGAATTGCTGGATTGTGGTAATTTTTGGGTATGTTATACATACATAAGTTGAGTATATGTCAACAAATTTTGAACCGTTAAAATGCACGGATGATTTGTTGTGAATTTTAAGAGGTGTCGGATTCGAAAATTAGGTTTATAATTGATTTTGGTGGAAAATTCTAGAATTAAGTGGGCCCCACTTGTGGTTGGTGAAGAAATGTGCTGAATTTTATTTCAAATGTGGTGGGTGGCAATAGTAGCGTGTAAAGCCATCGGTAGCAGTCAAGTCCTGCTTTACGGCTAACATTTTCCTATAAATAGAGGGCTAAGTTAGAATTGAAAATCACACCAGAAACAAAGTTTTCTCTCTTTCTCTCTCTATATTATTGAGCATATTTTGTGAGTATTTAGATACTTTGAGAGTTGCTATTCAGTACAAGTTTCATTCAGCATCACTTCCGACCTTTCCTTCCGAAGTACTGATTCTTTGAGGTAAGGGATATTTTTTTTTTCGTAATGATATTATTTCTTCAATATCATTATGCTGAAATGTTGATCTGAAGTTTTTATCAAATTTGGAACTTTTTCATGTCGGGGTTACTATTTATGAGTTACTATTCACGAGTTACTATTCATGAGTTACTATTCACGAGTTACTATTCACGAGTACTATTCATGAAGCGTGAAGATGTTTTTGTGGAATTTCTATCTTTTGGTGTCGGAGTTACTATTCACGATATCAAGACTATTCACGTATCGACACTTATTCACGATATCTGCACTATTCATCGAAAAATAAAATTTCTTCTTTTCGTCCAAAATATCTATTCGGATACTAGCTTTGATTGTATCCATGTTTTGATCATTCTTGAATTTTACACCACTATGATTATTTTGAGGTATTGTTGGACATGGATAAAACAAAATACGAATCCTTAATCCTTAATCCTTGTCATTTATTTCACTAGATTCGTTCTTTAAAATATTTTTCATCATCCTCGGTCTTAAATGATGATATTATTGAATATCTTTGGCTGTAGTAGTGCAAAGATGAATGATTTCTGAAGAATATCTTTGGCACAGTAGTGCAAAGATGAGCGGTGTTTAAATGAACATGACCGATGATGAATATCTTTGGCACAGTAGTGCAAAGATGAAGCGGTGTTTAAATGAACATACGACCGATCGATGAATATCTTTGGCCTTTAGTGCAAAAAGATGAGCAGTGTTGAGATGAGCATGACCGATTGATGAATATCTTTGGCTGTAGAGTGCAAAGATGAATATTTGATTTGAGATGAATATTGATTGATGTTACGGGGATAAAATATTGATGATGAACTGTTAAATTCATAGATTATAGTAGATTTCATTCTCTACGTAACTCTTCTATGAATTATTATTTCATGCGAATATTGATCTCAAACTTGTTGTCTATTGTATTCTATCGATTTTTCCTGTTGTTGAGACTAACGATAATTTGTTGTATATTATCTTAGTCATAATATTCTTTATTGGGCTAGTTGAGCTCACCCTTTTCCTTGTTGTTCCATTTTTTCTTCTCGGGAGGCGAGAATGTAGCAAAATACTAGTCGGGGTATGGAATGAAGGTTCTAGAGAGAGTTGTTTAGTAGTCCTCACCATTTTGTAAAATAATGTATCAATAATTATGATGGGGATTTATTTATGTGTGGATATTGTCTAGAAGACAATATTATATTTAAACTCATGATATATATTGTCGTATTTCACACGACATTTGTATTATTGAAGTTGTAGTTTGTTTGCTTCTACCATGTATTTGGCGACTTCGAATGGGTGTTGTGTATACCTATTTTGGGGGCGTCACGGTTAATATCGAGCTTAGGGATATGATCTCCATGCGGAGATCGGGGAATAAAACTAGGAGGGAGAGCGAGTAAATCCTTTGCTAGTGTGTCCTACCTAAGCTTATTTGTTGGTTGGTCATAATATATAGGGTATTATGTGATTTGTTGATTTCCTTAATTAACCCTTGTTTTATGACGATGTTTTGAGAATGTCGATTGAGAATATTAATAGTGGAGTAAATTAGACCGGTGGAGATGCTGTCATTCTACCAACGAGGAGAAACGTCTGACAGTCGGGCAATGTTCCTCCCATGAACAACAACACCGAGGCGAGATGAGGAACGAGGGATGTTTAGAAGTTTTTGCGGTTCATGCAAAATCGAGACGAGGAGACTCGTGTTCAAAATACTGAGGAGGAAATGATAGCAATTCACGGGTGGTCACAAACCAAGCGCTTCAAAGAGTTGGGACCACGAAATTTAAGGGAAAGCGAGATCCGATCATGGCGGAAACATGGGTCAAACAAATTACCAAGATATTCGATGTCTTGGGATGCGACGGAGAATGAAGGTTCCATTCGCCACCTTTATGTTCCTTGGCGAGGCGATCATTCATTGGTGGAGTCTCATGAAGCGTACTCCATCCAAATTGCACTCGGCATGTCATGGGAGACGTTTGAAATAGTTCAATGACAAGTACTTCCCGAAAGTATTCGGCTCATATGAAGGAAGTGGAGTTTATTAGACTAGAAGCGAGAATAACATGGCGGTGTGTCCCAAAGACGAGCGAAGTTCATGGAGTTATCCGTGTTTGCACCTCATTTGGTGGAGAATGAGGAACGTATGACGCGGATGTTTCTTAGAGGTTTGAAACCCGACATACGTCGATATCTCATTTCTCATAAATTTTCTCTCTATTCGGATGTTGTCAGCGTGGCTCACCGGTTGTTAGAGCGAGATAACGAAATACGTTCAACCGAGGGACCATAACCGAGGATTATCTCAAAGATAGCGATCATCGAATAACGATAACCAAATGGAGAAAGAAGAATACGGACAAAGGCGGTAACCACTCGGTGGTAATCGTGGCCATGAAAATAGAAGAAGCGAGTCGGGAGGAGATTTTAAAAGAGGAGATTCAACAACGACCATGTGAAGACGTCGTCAACATTTGTAGCAACTAGTTTTAAGGGAGAGAGAACGACCAATTTCATTATATGCTACAAATGCGGAAAAGAGGGACATATCGATCAAACCGCCCACAACAGCTTCAAGGTATGCTATAATTGTGGAAAGGAAGGACATATCGCTCGAGATTATGCAATGAATAAAAACCTAGTTCAATGGGGATTATGACTCAAAAGATCGTCCCCGAAAAGTCAAAGTCAACGATTCCGGGAAGAGCGTTTGTTGTGGATCGGGTCAAAATGCGAGAACCCGAACGAAGTTAGCACGGTTAGTTAATTATAAATTCTTCAAGAAGTATATACCTTACTAGATATTGGTTCTACCCATTCTTTTATCTCTCTTACTTACGCTCAACGTTTGAACTTGACTACGGAGAAATTAAACTTTGACCTATCTGTGGAGACTCCATTAGGAGAAACTTTCATTACATCCGTTGTTTAGAAATCTTGCTTGATTCAGGTTGGCACTATCACATTACCTGTTAACCTTATTTCTATAGAGATATTTTTTTTTGATGTGATTTTAAGGTTAACTACTCATCATGCTAAAATTGATTGTTTTCGTAAGGTTGTTAGTTTTCATATTCCTAAGCAACCTGTTATTCAAATTCAAGCAATCAAACCATTGTAATCAAACATTTTCATATCAAGCCATGAAGTCATTCGTTTATTACGGATGTCAAGTTTTCTTAGTCCATGTTATGGATTTGAATAAAGACACGCGTCGATTTGAATAATATTCCTGTTGTTATTGATTTTTCCCGACGTATTTCAAAGAATTTCTTGGCTTACTCCCCAAAGCTCGATATTAAATTTTGTATCGAATTTGAACCCTGTGACAAAACTCATTTCTAAAATCTCATATCGAATGGCTCTATTGAACTTGGAGTTAAAATTCAACTATAAATTTGGTACCGAGCCTTTATCTTGTGACTTCCTTTGTGGAATTCACCTAAGCCGACTCTCTCTGTAGGGGACGCCATATTAGATGCGATAGTAAAGCGATAGGTGTCATTGTGACGTCTTATCCAAGATTGGGATATGAGTCATACTTGAGAGCAACCTAAGTCGATGTCGAAAAACGTAGCTTTCAGGCTTAGTTGGTTATTATCGGAGGTTCGTTAAAGGATATTCTCGAATCGCTATTCCATTAACGCAAATTGACTTCGTAGAGATACAAAATTCGAATGGAGCAAGGAATGTGGGAAGAGCTTGAAGAACTCAAGAGGAGACTCATTTCAAAGACATGTTACGACCATGCCATCCTGAAAAAGCGAACGTGGTAGTGACGTGTTGAGTAGAAGATCGTATACAGAAAAAGTATGATATTGTCGAAGACTAATTTCGTATAATTTACAAATAATAGAGATGGAGATGAAAACTCTAGGTACCCACGTGATGATATACTGAGTATAATCGACTTTAATCGATAAAGTTAAAATTCGCTTTCGAGCCCACCGGCAGGATGCGCGTATGAAGAAGAAAGTACAAGAAGGAGCTATTCCGGAAGCGAGAATTGATGAAGAAGGAATACTTCGAGTCCACTCTAGACTTTATGTTCCTAACGACTTTGATTTGAAGCATAGAATCATGATGGAGGCACACAACACATTGTTTGCAATCCATCCTGGAAGTACTAAAATGTATCGTGATCTTCAACATACATTTTGGTGGAGCAATATGAGGAGAGAGATCGCGTAGTTTATCTCGAGATGTTTAACTTGCCAACGTGTAAAGGCGGAGCATCTAGTACCTAAGGGTCCGTTGCAACCACTTGAGATTCCGGAATGGAAGTGGGAACACATTACCATGGATTTCGTTACGGGTCTTCCTACGGTTTCTCAAGGCATCAATGCTATTTGGGTTATTGTTGATAGATTAACCAAGTCGCTCATTTCTTGCCGATCTGGAGACTTATTCACTTGAACGTCTTGCTAGTATGTACGTAAATGAGATTGTGAGGTTGCATGGCATGCCTGTATCCATAGTTTTGGATCGTGACCCAAGATTCACTTCAAGATTTTGGGTTAGTTTGTAAAAAGCTATGGGCACGAATTTACGATTCGGTTTGGCATACCATCCTCAAACGGATGGGCAATCGAAAAGGACTACTCAAACTCTTGAAGATATATTAAAACTCGTGTCCTAGATTTCAAAGGAAGTTGGGATAAGTACTTGCCATTGGTGGAATTCTCATACAACAATAGTTATTAAACAAATATCGGCATGGTTCCATTCGAAGCATTATATGGACAAAAATGTCATTCTCCAATATGTTGGGATGAGGTGGGGAAGCAACATTGTTGGGACCCGAGTTAGTCTTGTATGACTAATGATTCGACAAACGATACAAACGGCACAAAGATTGACAAAAGAGTTATGCGGATCTTCATCGAAAGGACGTGGAATTTAATGTAGGGGATCATGTATTGTTGCGAGTTGCTCCATGGAAGGGAGTTACAAGATTTGGGAAGAGAGGAAAGCCCAATCCACGATTTATCGGTCCATTTCAAATTCTTGACCTAGTAGGAAATATAGCCTATAGACTTGCGTTACCTCCGAGTATGTCTCGTGTTCATAATGTGTTTCACATATCTCGTACTTCAGTAAATATGTGAAAGACCCAACCACGTTATAGAGTTAGAAACCGGACGAGATAGCCAAAGACTTAACGTGTGAGGAGGTACCACAAGATTTTGGATAGGAAGGAGCATGTCCTACGCCCAAAGGTTATACCACAAGTTAAAGTTTTGTGGAGGAATCATGCTATAGAGGAAATGACCTGGGAATTGGAAACGGAAATGAAAGCGAGGTATCCTCACCTTTTCGAAACACCAGTATCGTGACGTCAATTTCGAGGACGAAAATTTCATAAGAAGGGAGGTTGTAAGACCCCAAATTTTTTAAATAAAAAGGAATTTCCTTTATTTATTATTTTGAAATAGTAAGGGTTGATTTGATTAATGTGGATAGTTAAGGGTTAAATACGCAAATATTTCAAAATAAGCAAGTGGTTATTAAATATTCATTGTTGTTTGGAATATTCGTTTGGTCGTGGAATATTCAATGCTTGTCGGGGAATATTCGTATGCGACGGCAGCAATGACCATGTGGGCCCCCATAACGGAAAGTGATTGGATGAGGAAACGCACAAATATAAGTTGGTTAAAAATAACAGCGTAGTTAGTTGTTACCATTAAGATTGCTGGAATACCCGGTGGTTAAAATACGATATACGCGTGGTTGCACAAAGAAGACACCAGTATTACATGCAAGATTGTTGAATTATTGATCCTTACGTAAGATGGCACTTTACTCAATAATTTTCACGTAATTCTTGCTCAATATTTTATTTTATTGATTCAATAATTCTTTGCGTTGATATTTTATATTATTGTTGTTCAATAATTGTCAACGCACGATTTCCCATTATCGGATCAATAATTCATATTATTTGAATAATATTATTAGATAACATTATTGGCAATGTCTAGAAAGTTACGTCTAAGGAGAGGTTTGGTCACCTAATTGCGCCACAAAGTGAGAAAGATCCTTATTGGAAAGCCCCTCTTTCCTGGAGCGCTACTGGTTGTCATAATTGTGATTACGTAATATTATTTGTGAATAATTAATTATTGATTCATATGATAAGGAAATATTTATTTTATGTGGATATAAATGATGGATTTATTTATGTGGTTATAAATGAAGAAATTATTGTTGAGGTGTTTTATCGATATTTTATCTGGATTGGAGGTATTAAAAATCAAATCGGGGTTTTGAGATATATTCATGGGGTTATAATTTTTAATCCGACCGTTGGATTGTGGTAATTTTTGGGTATGTTATACATACATAAGTTGAGTATATGTCAACAAATTTTGAACCGTTAAAAATGCACGAATGATTTGTTGTGAATTTTAAGAGGTGTCGGATTCTAAAATTAGGTTTATAATTGATTTTGGTGGAAAATTCTAAAATTGAGTGGGCCCCACTTGTGGTTGGTGAAGAAATGTGCTGAATTTTATTTCAAATGTGGTGGGTGGCAATAGTAGCGAGTAAAGCCATCGGTGCTTGGTCAAGTCTGCTTTGGTGGGCTAACATTTTCTATAAATAGAGGGCTAAGTTAGAATTGAAAATCACACCGAAAACAAAGTTTTCTCTCTTCTCTCTCTATTATTGAGCGTATTTTGTGAGTATTTAGATACTTTGAGAGTTCTTTGTTCAATTACAAGTTTCATTCAAAGATCACTTCCGACCTTTCCTTCAAATCTTGATTCTTTGAGGTAAGGGATATTATTTTTTTTAAAGTAATGATATTATTTCTTCAATATCATTATCTTTGAAATGTTGATCCGAAGTTTTATCAAATTTGGAACTTTTTCATGCTCGGGGTTACTATTCATGAGTTACTATTCACGAGTTACTATTCATGAGTTACTATTCACGATTCTTATTCACGAGTACTATTCATATGAAGCGTGAAGATGTTTTTTGTGGAATTTCTATCTTTTGTGTGTCGAGTTACTATTCACGTGATACTCAGCCTATTCACGATATCTGACACTATTCACGATATCTGCACTATTCATCGAAAAATAAAATTTCTTCTTTTCGTCCAAAATATCTATTCGGATACTAGCTTTGATTGTATCCATGTTTTTGATCATTCTTGAATTTTACACTACTATGATTATTTTTGAGGTATTGTTGGACATGGATAAAACAAAGTACTGAATCCTTAATCCTTAATCCTTGTCATTTATTTCAATCGGATTCGTTCTTTAAAAATATTTTCATCATCCTCGGTCTTAAATGATGATATTATTGAATATCTTTGCCAGTAGTGCAAAGATGAATGATTTCTGAAGAATATCTTTGGCACGTGGTGCAAAGATGAAGCGGTGTTTAAATGAACATGACCGATCGATGAATATCTTTGGCACATAGTGCAAAGATGAGCGGTGTTTAAATGAACATGACCGATCGATGAATATCTTTGGCCTTTAGTGCAAAGATGAACAGTGTTGAGATGAACATGACCGATTGATGAATATCTTTGGCCTGTAGTGCAAAGATGAATATTTGATTTGAGATGAATATTGATTGATGTTACAGGGATAAAATATTGATGATGGACTGTTAAATTCATAGATTATAGTAGATTTCATTCTCTACGTAACTCTTCTATGAATTATTATTTCAAACTGCTAATATTGATCCGAAAACTTGTTGTCATTGTATTCTATCGATTTTTCCTCGTTGGAGACTAACGATAATTTGTTGTATATTATCTTAGTCATAATATTCTTTACCGGGCTAGTTGAGCTCACCCTTTTCCTTGTTGTTCCATTTTTCTTCTCGGGAGGCGAGAATGTAGCGAGTCTTAGTCGGGGTATGGAATGAAGGTTCTAGAGAGTTGTTTAGTAGTCCTCACCATTTTGTAAAATAAATGTATCAATAATTATGATGGGGATTTATTTGCGTGTGGATATTGTCTAGAAGACAATATTATATTTAAACTCACAGTATATATTGTCGTATTTCACACGACATTTGTATTATTGAAGTTGTAGTTTGTTTCTTGTACCATGTATTTGGCGACTCAGAATGGGTGTTGTGTATACCTATTTTGGGGGCGTCACACATTGTCCATCTTAGCTTTAACTATACAATTTATGGTAAAGGAAGGGTGAGCAACAAATTTGTTCAGTAAGTCTAAAGCCAATAATAGATAGTTATGTTCAAAAGTCAATAATAATAATAATAATAATATTAATAATAACAATATTAATAATAATAATAATAATAATAATAATAATAATAATAATAATAATAATAATAATAATAATAATAATAATAATAAGAAGAAAAGAAAAAGAAGCAACATGGGTCACCCTTTTAGCATTGACGCCTTTTTTCTATTTTTCGGGTATTGTGGTCGTTATGTTATAATAATAATAATAATAAGCAACATGGGTCACCCTTTTAACATTAACACCCTTTTTCTGTTTTCTGGGTATTGCGGTTATTATGTTTTCACATGCAAATTGATTTGGGTGGGAAAGTACAAAGACGGTTCTTATTCATTCTAATTGATTTTTAGGTTATTTTAAGATGGAAACACTCCTATTTGTCATGTTTTTGCTAAACTATTTCCTAAACTTTTTTTAGCACAATTGTTCCTCATAGATGCGGTAGTCATGCAAAGGTGTTTCTCCAATGTTCCATAAAATTTTTTTTAGCACAACTATTCCTCATAGATGCGTTAATCATGCAAATATGTTCCTCCAATTTTTTTCACCTATTAAAAATTGATATTCTCACTCCTCGCTCCTCATTTTTTTATTTTTAAAATTTGTGTAAAAAAATATACTCTTCTTCCTTTTTATTTATTTGTTTTTATATTGACATTTTGAATTCAAAATAAAATATCTCTAAATTCAAAATTAATATAAATTAATTAATTTTAGACAATATAATTACCAAAATTATAAACCTTACTATTTTTTTTATTTTATCTAAATGGTACTAATAATCAGATGATTTATCTAATTAAAATTAAATATATCTCAAATTGATTTAAATAAATCAAACTTGATCTTTATATTTTGAACAAAAAATATAAATTTAAAAATTTATTTGCTTGTCTTTAAAAATATTGAGTTCAACTTTTAATAATAGTCGTATGATAAAAATTTTAAAAATATTTTTAATTTTTTTGTTCAAAATATAGGATAAATTTTGATTTGTTTAAATCAATTTGAGATATATTCAAGTTTTAATTAGATAAATTATATAGTTATTAGTACCATTTAGATAAAATAAAAAACAGTAAAGTTTATAATTTTGGTAATTATATTTCTAGTATTAATTAATTTATACTAATTTTGAATTTAGAGATTTTTCATATTGAATTCAAAAAGTCAATATATAAATAAATAAATAAAAAGAAGAAGAAGAGTATACTTTTTACATAAATTTAAAAAAAAATGAGGGGAGGGGAGAGGGGGGAGGGGGGAGGGGGGAGATAAAATTAATTTTAATAGGTGAAAAAAATTAGAGGAACATATTTGCATGAATAAGACATTTATGAGGAACAATTGTGCTAAAAAAAATTTAGGGAACATTGGAGGAACACCTTTGCATGACTAACACATCTATGAGGAACAGTTATGCTAAAAAAAAGTTTAGGGAACAGTTTAACAAAAACATAACAAATAAGAGGGTAAGATTTACAATTTAGTCTAATGTCGCCGTGCCTTTATGAAAGTAGTATGCACACAAGCCAATCATGTTTGATGATAAAGCATATACTTTGTAACAATCTTATTCATTTATTAATAAAAAGTATTAATTTATTAAAGGCTTTTGATTATCTACATGATGCTGTTTTATAATATGTGATAAACCCATAATTTTAAGCAATGCTTTTAGAATAATGATGATGATCATTCTAATGAGATCTAAATTCTTAGAAAGCTTAAAACTAAAATAGTTCCCAATCATTGGATTACTAAATTGGGGATTAGTGAATCCGGATAGATTGGTACATACGTTGCTCTTTCTTCATTGGATGAGGATGATTGATCTCACGATCATTTATTTGTGTGGAGACACTAAAGCAAGTATGTAGGTGCTTATTAGAGAATAAGTTCAACGAACGTGGCTCGCTAAGGAATACCTAATGGAGTTTTATTTGCTGTCATCATAGGAATTCTCAGTAGTGATAGTAAGTCTGAAGTAATCCTTGGACTTGAGATCATCATAGTATCTCTGTGTATGATGAGTTATACTTTGACTTATTCTTTAAGACCCTTAGGGTATATCAAAAGGGTATGCTTGGGTATAATAAGTTGTACATGGAGATAATGTATGATCAATAAAGAATCTACCACTTCTAATAAAGAAGAGAAATGTCCTATGTGATTCGATAAATGACAACCCAAAGAGTCCTTGGCGGCGTAATGAAATTAGAAAGGAGTTTCTAATTTGCATTATTTGAGTTAGGCATTTAAGGATCGAAATACATATAATTAAATAAAATAAGACTTGACGAAGAATTCCATGTCTTATATTTAATTGGGACATTGTATGGTGGAAGGATTGAATTAGTGCGGTAACTATTTACTCAAAGGTTCTTTTATGATTAATGTTGAAATCTATATTATCCGGAAAGTCGTTGATCGCTAGGGGAGGCTTATCCTATTGTAGAATAAATATTATTTAAATAAATAAATTATTTAATTTATTTATTTAAATAAGATTAGAATTGTTCTAATTGATTTATTCACAACCTTTTAATATGGAGAACCTAAAGGGTCACACCATAAAAGGAAGAATAATTATTTAAGAAGTTAATGGCATAATTGTAATAATATATTAAGTATATTTAATTTAATCTATGGTGATAGAATAAATTAAATAGCTTAATATTTATTATTTAATATTTTAGAAATATTAAATATAAATTAATAAGAGGAGTCTTATTAATATTATTACAATTATTATTATTTTAATTTCTAAAAGAGTTTAGGAATTAATTTAATATAAGTATTCTCATTTATTCCTAATTGGATTAGGAAGGAAAATTAGTTAAAGGAGTTTAATTAATTATCCCTAATAAGATTAGGAGCTTAATTAATTAAAAGAATTTAATTAATTAAATAAAATCCAATTCCTTAATTGTTAAGGTGGGTTGCCCACATCTATAAATAAGAGGAGTCTTATTATGGGTGTATGGGTTGTTGATTTTTCAACATACGTAATAATTCCAATTTGTTGGAGAGTACCCTTTTCTATAGATAGAAAACTAGGGTTTGAGCCATAAACACCCTTCTTCTTGAATTCTATTCTTTCTTGGTGGATCACCTCTGAGGCCAAACACATGGGTGGCTAACGTTGATCAAAGGAAGGAACCAAACCCTATGGATTCAAGTTGAACGCGAAAAAAGGATTGGAGGTGAACTTGTACTGAGAGAAGCTTCGATCTTCAAGGTATGATTTTATTCTTTATCTTTTCGTTTAAATTAATAATTCACGCGTAAAGGATGATCCGGGTATATGGTTTGTAAATTTTTTAAACTCTGATTTTACACGCTTCCGCTTAATTTGTGCAATTTGATTGCGCACATGAATATTACAAACCTAACACTTTAGGCACGGGCAATTACTAATAACTTATATTTGAGGTAACAATTTATTACTTATTAAAAATAACATTTTAAAATAAGTAAGTTTGATCAAATGTAATGACTCTTTTACACTTATTTTAATTATCTTTACAATATATTTTAACTTATAAGTCATTTTAGCCAAATACTTTTACAACTTATTTCACTTAATTTTTAACTAATAAATAAAAATGACATGGAACACTTTTATTTATAAATCACAATTTAAAATATTTTATAAGTCATTTTATATTTTAGCTTATAATGGGCTGTTTGTTTAGGACTAAATACATTTGAATGACTGAATGGCTGAATCGATTAACCACTAATTGCGTTTGATTTTGAAAAAAATCGTTTGAATGGCTGAATCGGTCAAGCTGAATAGCTAAGTCATATTTTTTTTTTGATGAATTGCTGAATGAGCAGCTGAATAAAGTAAAAAAAAAAAATTTAAAAATATATTAACTATTATATTAAGCAATATTAAATAAATTTATAACAATTTTGAATTTTTTCAGATAGGTAAAATAATAAAAAAATTTCATTCAGATGTTTCAGACATGTTAATTATCAAATAACTTTTTTCATTCAGATTCAAATTAGATTCAAATTTAAATTTAGAATGTAACAACCCCAAAATAGGTTCATTCCATCCAACCCATTCTGTCGCCAAATACATGATGTACGAAAAACAACTACAACTTTATTACAACAATTGTCGTGCAAAATACAACAACACATATCTTTGTGAGTTTGGATACAAATATATACCAAGCTGTGTACGTCACAATGACACCTTACATAAAGGTATAGTCAAAAACCTTTTTAGAAATTAGAATCTTTGGGAAGTGCTCAAGAAACCTTCGTATACGTGGGAGGCCATGCTTTTAGGTTATGGTAGATATCATATGGCCACAGAATTTCCTTGGTTGACCCAATAGACCCCAAAGAAAAACGAGAAGATTACTATCATATTCTTCCCAATGGTGAGTCTTTTCTTGACATATCATTATCTCCACTGTCTCTAATTGGGTATTATACTCCAAACAAACACCAAGATTATATAGGTAGTGCTTGTAAATATACTCAGCAAGTGGATGTGCACAACCTTGTCTTATGATAACACGAGTTTGTATGTCATTAGACATCTTGTATGATAGTGACAAAACACCCTTCCAAGTTAAATTCACCTCACCCTCAACATCTATAGACCACCACTCTATTCTCTCGCTATCCCCCGCTCGACCCATTACACTTTTATTACACGAGAGGAATTGTGAAACAAAAGGGTGAGCCTGACTAGCTCGATAAAAGAATATTATGACTAAAGATAAATAAATTATCAATAGTCTTCATCGATGTCGTCGGAGATTTAGAACATATGGTAGATGATAAAACTTTTCAACCATAGTTGCGTGGAATGAAATGATCCATTAGAAGAGTCGAATAGACTATAAAGTCTATTGTCTTCTCCATGTTAAAAATCCACCAACAATGTTTTATCCTGTAACATCAATCAACAATTCACATCCCACAATCACGTGTATAACTTTCATAATCGAAATTGTAGTTCTAAATTCCTTTCCTCATCGAAGACAAAGATAATTTTCATCACTTGTCTTTACGAAACATCAAAGATCATGGTTATACCAAATCACGATTCTGTTCATAATCATACTAATAAATTCATCTTTTACCATGGGCCAAAGATATTCATCAACAGTTCATCTTTACACTACGGGCTAAAGATATTCAACAACGGGTCATCTTTGCATTACTGAGCGAAGATATTCATCAATAATTCATCTTTTTCACTTCTGATTTTAAGATATTCAACAACAGTCATCTTTGCATTTCGAGCAAAAGATATTCATCAATAATTCATCTTTGCACTCTGGCCAAAGATATTCAACAACAGTCATCTTTGCATTACGAGCAAAAGATATTCATCAATAATTCATCTTTTTACTCTTGGCTAAAGATATTCAACAACAGTCATCTTTGCATTCTGACGAGCAAAAGATATTCATCAATAATTCATCTTTGCACTCTTCGGGCTAAAGATATTCAACAACAGTCATCTTTGCATTCTGACAAAAGATATTCATCAATAATTCATCTTTGCACTCTTGGCTAAAGATATTCAACAACAGTCATCTTTTGCATTACGAGCAAAAGATATTCATCAATAATTCATCTTTGCACTCTCAAGGCTAAAGATATTCATCGAGTTAGTCATGTTCATTTAAACACTGTTCATCTTTTTTACTACTGAGCCAAAGATATTCTTGAAATCATTCATCTTTGCATTGATTTTATCCACGTCCAAAAATACCTCAAAAATAATCATAGTGGTGTAAAATTCAAGAATGATCAAAACATGGATACAATCAAAGCTAGTATCCGAAATAGATATTTTAGACGAAAAGAAAAATTTTCATTTTTCGGTTGAATAGTCAATCGTATTAAGTGAATAGTCTTGTATCGTGAATAGTCTTGTATCGTGAATAGTAACTCAAACACCAAAAGATAGAAATTCCACAAAAAAACATCTTCACGCTTCATGAATAGTACTAAGTGAATAGTAACTTCGTGAATAGTAACTCATGAATAGTAACTCGTGAATAGTAACTCATGAATAGTAACCCAGAGCATGAAAAAGTTCCAAATTTGATAAAAGTTCCAACCAATATTTCGACATAATGATATTGAAGAAATAATATCATCGAGAAGAAAATAACATCCTTACCTCGAAAAGCAGTACTTCTAGTTGAAACAGGATATAGTCTTTGAAGGAAACTTGCCGTCTAACAATACTCAAAGTATACTCAAAATACTCACAAGAATACGCTCGATAATATAGAGAGAAGAGAAAAACTTGTTTACGGTGTGATTTTCAATTCTAACTTAGCCCTCTATTTATAGGAAAATGTTAGCCTTGAAGCGGACTTAACACACGCAACTTTGATGGCTTTACACTGCTACTATTCCACCCACCAAAAATCAGCCATCTTCCCCAACAACCAAGAGTGGGGCCCACTCAATTCTAGAATTTTCCACCAAAACCTAATTTCCGAATCGATTTACCTCTTAAAATTCATAACAAATCATACGTTCATTTTTAACGGTTCAAAATTTGTGGACATATACTCAACTTATATATGTATAACATATCCAAAAATTACAACGATCCAACGGTCGGATCAAAATTTATAACTCACGCATAATATAGTTTGAAGAACAACGATTTTTGGACTATTAGTCCTTGGGACCAGATTTCATTCAAAATTTCACCACGAAATATCTACAAAAATTTTTGGGTGATTCAAATTTCTGATTAGCTTACTTCTAGGGCTTTCTTTTGATATATGGCTCATCTCTTAACTCATTATACACAAAGAGTTATGGATTTTACAAAATCAAGTAATAAACTAATTTTTACGAAAATCCCATATTTTGTTCTCCATTTAAACAAATCTTGATAAAACACCTCATCATTAATTCCTTCACTTATAACCACATAAATAAATCCATCATTTATATCCACATCAAATAAATATTTTCTTATCATATGAATCAATAATTAATTATTCACAAATAATATTACGAAATCACATTTATGACCGGTGGTAGTTCCCGGAAAGAGGGCTTTCGAATAAAATTTCTCCTTCTTGGCGCGCATGATTAGGTGACCAAACCTCTCCTTGATGAACTTTCTAGACATTGCCAATAATGCTATCTAATAATATTATTCAAATAATATGAATTATTGATCGATAATGGGAAATCTTGTGCGGTGATAATTATTGAACAACAATAATATAAAATATCAACACAATGAATTATTGAATCAATAAAATAAAATATTGAGCGATAATTCTTGTAACAATTATTGAGTAGTGCCTTCTCACGTAAGAATCAATAATTGAAAAAAATCTTGTCTTGTCTGGTAATCTTCTTGTGCAACAACGCGTATTACTTTACTTTACCAACCGGTATTCCAACGGTGTTAATTGATAACGATTACTGTAGATTATTTATAAAAACTCAAATTTGTCGTTTTCTCCATCCGCGGTTATTACATTATGGGGCCCACAAATGGCTACTTGTCGTCGTGCGAATATTCTCCAAAGCGAAAAGAATATTCCACGACCAAACGAATATTCCCAAATGATGATGAATACTTTATACCCCCTTGCGTATTTTGAAAAAAATTTCATATATCACCCTTAACTTTAACTTTTATCAATTTAACCATTTCTTGAATAGAAAAATTGAATACTTTTATTTCATAAAATTCGGGGTCTTACAATCTCCCTCCTTATGAAATTTAGTCCTCGAAATTTACGTGCACAGTATTTCAAAGAGTTGAGAATACCTTGCTTTCATTTCGATTCCATCTTCCTGTCATCATGATTTCTCCATTGCTCATCTCACGTATTTCGGATATCATTCTAGAATCTGACTTCAAAACAAAGGTTAATTGAAGCGATTAACATATCACATAATATCTCGATATTATGGTGACCAACAAATAAGCTTAGGTAGGACACACTAGCGAAGGATTTACTCATCTCTCCCTCCTAGTTCTATTCCCGATCTCGCGGAGATCATATCCTAAGCTCGATACCAAATGTAACAACCCCAAAATAGGTTCATTCCATCCAACCCATTACGAGTAGCGCCAAATACATGATGCGAAACAACTACAACTTTATTACAACAATTGTCGTGCAAAATACAACAACACATATCTTTGTGAGTTTGGATACAAATATATACCAAGCTGTGTAGTACGTCACAATGACACCTTACATAAAGGTATAGTCAAAAAGCTGTTTTAGAAATTAGAATCTTTGGGAAGTGCTCAAGAAACCTTCGTACATGGGAGGCCATGCTTTTTAGGTTATGGTAGATATCATATGGCCACGAAAATTATCCTTGGTTGACCCATAGACCCCAAAGAAAAATGAGAAGATTACTATCATATTCTTCCCAATGGTGAGTCTTTTCTTGACATATCATTATCTCCACTTGTCTCTAATTGGGTATTATACTCCAAACAAACACCAAGATTATATAGGTAGTGCTTGTAAATATACTCGACAAGTGGATGTGCACAACCTTGTCTTATGATAACACGAGGTTGTATGTCATTAGACATCTTGTATGATAGTGACAAAACACCCTTCCAAGTTAAATTCACCTCACCCTCAACATCTATAGACCACCACTCTATTCTTCTCATATCCCAGCTCGACCCAAATACACTTTTATTACACGAGAGGAATTGTGAAACAAAAGGGTGAAACCTGACTAGCTTTCGATAAAGAATATTATGACTAAAGATAAATAAATTATCAATAGTCTTCATCGATGTCAATCGAGATTTAGAACATATGGTAGATGATAAAACTTTTCAACCATAGTTGCACGTGAATGAAGCGATCCATTAGAAGAGTCGAATAGACTATAAAGTCTATTGTCTTCTCCATGTTAAAAATCCACCAACAATGTTTTATCCTGTAACATCAATCAACAATTCACATCCCACAATCACGTGTATAACTTCATAATCGTAATTGTAGTTCTAAATTCCTTTCCTCATCCAAGACAAAGATAATTTTCATCACTTGTCTTTACGAAACATCAAAGATCATGGTTATACCAAATCACGGTTCTGTTCATAATCATACTAATAAATTCATCTTTGCACCATGGGCGAAGATATTCATCAACAGTTCATCTTTACCTTTACGGCTAAAGATATTCAACAACGGGTCATCTTTGCATTACTGAGCGAAGATATTCATCAATAATTCATCTTTTGCACTCTGAAAGCTAAAGATATTCAACAACGAGTCATCTTTGCATTTCGAAGCAAAAGATATTCATCAATAATTCATCTTTGCCTTCTGGGCTAAAGATATTTGACAACGGTCATCTTTGCATTCTGAGCAAAAGATATTCATCAATAATTCATCTTTGCACTCTTGGCTAAAGATATTCAACAACGAGTCATCTTTGCATTACTGAGCAAAAGATATTCATCAATAATTCATCTTTGCACTCTTGGCTAAAGATATTCAACAACAGTCATCTTTGCATTCTGAGAGCAAAAGATATTCATCAATAATTCATCTTTGCTTTTTCACAAAGATATTCAACAACAGTCATCTTTGCATTCTGACAAAAGATATTCATCAATAATTCATCTTTGCCTCTCTTTAAAGATATTCATCAGTTAGGTCATGTTCATTTAAACACTGTTCATCTTTGCACTGAGGCCAAAGATATTCTTGAAATCATTCATCTTTGCATTGATTTTATCCACGTCCAAAAATACCTCAAAAATAATCATAGTGGTGTAAAATTCAAGAATGATCAAAACATGGATACAATCAAAGCTAGTATCCGAATAGATATTTTAGACGAAAAGAAAAATTTTCATTTTTTAGATTGAATAGTCTCGTAAATTAAGTGAATAGTCTTAGTATCGTGAATAGTCTTGTATCGTGAATAGTAACTCAACACCAAAAGATAGAAATTCCACAAAAAAACATCTTCACGCTTCATGAATAGTACTTTCGTGAATAGTAACTTCGTGAATAGTAACTCATGAATAGTAACTTCGTGAATAGTAACTCATGAATAGTAACCCCGAGCATGAAAAAGTTCCAAATTTGATAAAAAGTTCCAACCAATATTTGACGTAATGATATTGAAGAAATAATATCATCGAGAAGAAAATAACATCCCTTACCTCGAAAAGGCAGTACTTCTAGTTGAAACACCGGATATAGTCTTTGAAGGAAACTTGCAATCGTCTAACAATACTCAAAGTATACTCAAAATACTCACAAGAATACGCTCGATAATATAGAGAGAAAGAGAAAAAACTGTTTACGGTGTGATTTTCAATTCTAACTTAGCCCTCTATTTATAGGAAAATGTTAGCCGCAAAAGCGGACTTAACTTTGCTGACACGATGGCTTTACCTGCTACTATTCCACCCACCAAAAATCAGCCATCTTCCCCAACAACCAAGAGTGGGGCCCACTCAATTCTAGAATTTTCCACCAAAACCTAATTTCCGAATCGATTACCTCTTAAAATTCATAACAAATCATCGTTCATTTTTAACGGTTCAAAATTTGTGGACATATACTCAACTTATATATGTATAACATATCCAAAAATTACAACGATCCAACGGTCGGATCAAAATTTATAACTCACGCATAATATAGGTTGAAGAACAACGATTTTTTCGGACTATTAGTCCTTCGGACCGATTTCATTCAAAATTTCACCACGAAATATCTACAAAGAATTTTTGGGTGATTCAAATTTCTACTGATTAGCTTACTTCTAGGGCTTTCTTTTGATATATGGCTCATCTCTTAACTCATTATACACAAAAGAGTTATGGATTTTACAAAATCAAGTAATAAACTAATTTTTACGAAAATCCCATATTTTGTTCTCCATTTAAACAAATCTTGATAAAACACCTCATCATTAATTCCTTCACTTATAACCACATAAATAAATCCATCATTTATATCCACATCAAATAAATATTTTCTTATCATATGAATCAATAATTAATTATTCACAAATAATATTACACAGAATCACATTTATGATGACCAGTAGTTCCGAGGAAGAGGGGGCTTTCGATAAAATTTCTCCTTCTTGGCCTGGCGCATGATTAGGTGACCAAACCTCTCCTTGATGAACTTTCTAGACATTGCCAATAATGCTATCTAATAATATTATTCAAATAATATGAATTATTGATCGATAATGGGAAATCTTTGTGCGGTGATAATTATTGAACAACAATAATATAAAATATCAACACAATGATTATTGAATCAATAAAATAAAATATTGAGCGATAATTCTTTGTAACAATTATTGAGTAGTGCCTTCTCACGTAAGAATCAATAATTGAAAAAAATCTTGTCTCTAATCTGGTATCTTCTTTGTGCAACAACGCGTATTACTTTACTTTACCAACCGGGTATTCCAACGATGTTAGCAGATAGCGATTACGCCGTTATTTATAAAAACTCAAATTTGTCGTTTTCTCCATCCGAGCGGTTATTACATTATGGGGCCACAAATGATTGGCTGCGGCCGTCGTCGAATATTCTCCGACGAAAAGAATATTCCACGACCAAACGAATATTCCCAAACAACAATGAATACTTTATACCCCCTTTGCGTATTTTGAAAAAAAAAAATTTCATATATCACCCTTAACTTTAACTTTTATCAATTTAACCATTTCTTGAATAGAAAAATTGAATACTTTTATTTCATAAAATTCGGGGTCTTACATTAGCGACGAGGCATGAAGAGAGTTAAACACAAAATCAAATTTGGATTTGATTTTCTATTTTCTTTTATGAGTAGAGGACATTTCGGATTTAGCAGTCGCGTTTGGGAATGGAGTTTGGATCTAAGTTATGGATATTGGGGATCTGGTTGTGGTGTGTTTGGTTGAAGTTATTTTGGGATTGGCTCCTCCTCCACCATCTTCATTCTTCGTCATATCTCCACCCTTGCCCTCTTCTGACCCCTCCTTCTTGCGGCCCACCCATGCTTCAAAGCTTGGATCTGATCTGGTAAGTTGTGTGGGATGAGGCTTTTTGTGGGATTTGGCCTTATAGGGTTGGATTTGGCTGTTATTGCTGGAATCTAGATTCCGATATGGCGGTGATTTTGCCGGAATCTGGGATTTAGATTTTAGGCGTTTGGTATTCCATTTTAGCTTGCTCAGGGCTTGATATTTATTTATGTGATTTGGGTTTGCTTTATTGTGATCCCCGGCCTGTTTCCGACGGCCTGGTTCTATTTTATTTCTTTATTTTGTTTTGAATCTTTGATTTGGGTTTGTGTTTTGGTGGCCTTTTCTCTCTTTTGATTTATCATGTATGAGTGTTTATTTAATTTGGGTTGTTCAAACTGGGTTAGATGTTTGTGACTTCGCCGGTATATGGCAAATCTGTGGCGTGATGTTTAATTCCAATCTATCAGTATGATTTTTAATGTCTAGTGTCCAACAGATTGTGACCACAATTTAAAAACATTAAAGTAGTACCGACTCAAATCTTACACTTGATTTCAATTCTTCTTTCATGTTCAACCGCCATCCCACCGCCGGACATCGATCTCCTTATTCTCGTCCTCTTCCGGCCCACCCAAATTGGATCTGCCCTGGAGCTTTGACAATTTGGATCCGTGATGCTTTGATTTGTGGCTGATGTGGTTGTGTTGGGTTTGGGTAAGGATTTGTGCAAGGTTTTTTTTTTCTTTTTGCCGGATGTCCTTTATGGTTTGGATGATCGAAAACATGGTTTCCCGACTGTTGCACATGTGCTTTCCATTTTTTGTTTGAAGTCTAAATTTAGTTTACTCTCTTCGTGCCTCGTCAGCAAAATTGGTCATGGTGTCAACAAAAAGTGTCTACATGTAAGCAGAGTTGGTCTAGGTGGCAAGTCTGTTAACGGGAGGGAGATAGTTGGACTGAATTTTGTAATATTAAGGGTACTTTTGAAAAAAAAATAGTTTAAGTTGTAAGTGGGATATGCGAGTAAACGTTAGGAGTATATTTGTACCTTTGCCAAGAAAAAAATGATCCCGTCGTTATTCGTTAATACCAAAGCCCTCCGCTTCTCCAATAAAAACACCTCCCTCCATTTTCTCTATCCTAAAATTCTCACAATCTCCATACGATAGCATTTGAATTTACTCCATTTTATCATCATCACAATCCACCACAATGAAGCTGAAACAACCAACAAGCTCCGCCTCTAAAACCCTTACCGCCACCACATCTCAAGACGCACGGCTCCTCGTCCGTGAGTCGCTCCGAATCAGCGCCAACCTTGCCTCCGCTCCTCCGCTCCTCCGTCGCCGGCGGGTTTGGAGACCGCTGGATTGAGGCCAACGCCGTAAGAGGCCAATTCACAAGAGCAATTTGCGGATTCGAGCTTGAGATTGATTTGTAGCGAGGAGATCGACGGTCGCCGCTGGAATTACTTTGGCCAGAATTACGAGGTCGGTTCGAATAAGTTCAAGAAAGGGTCAATTCGTGCTGTCAGCTTACAGAATCCTAAAGCTCCTGTTGATGTCAGTCTCTCTTCTTTAATATATTATTGTATTTTGAATGGTAATTTATTTTTGTTATTGGCTCAAGCAAAATTTTACTTCTTTAATGTACTGTGATATGTTTGTAAATTGTTATATATATACATTTTACTTTCTGCGATGTTTGGTTTCTTGTCATCTGCTATTTTCGAAACTATAATATCTATATTGCAAATGCAGGACAATTCACTTTTCAGTTCATTTTACTTTTTTTCTTTTCCAGTTTGTTATTTTTTTTTACTGTCAAAATTCGAAATGGAGAATCATACTCCTCCGTCCAAAAAATTATTTCCCCCCCTTTCTTGATAATATGGTTTGCATAGGACATATATATGGTTTTTCAAGTGAACTTTGAACGCTAAAGGTTCTTTATTAGAAAAGAATTATTGAAAAAGTGATGTTGAAGTCCCATGCAAAACTATAAAACTTAGGGGCTGTTTGATAAAAACTAAATGAAATGATTCTGAATCTGAATGAGCTGAATGAAAAAATTGTTTGATAATTGACATGTCAGAAACATCTAAATAACATATTTTTATTATTTTACCCCTTTGAAAAAATTCAAAATTGTTGTAAATTTATTTAATATTACTTAATATAATAGTTAATATTGTAATATATATATATATAATACTTCATTCGGCAGTCATTCAGCCAAAAAAATGACACTAAACCATTCATTTAAATCGTCTGCGAATGGTAATTTGAACGATTCAAACCATTTCGGACGATTTTTTTTTCAAAACAAACGCACAGAATGTAGCCATTTAGCCATTCAGTGTGTAACAAACAACCCCTTAATATTTGAAGAAATGTCAACAAAAAAGAAAAAAGAGGAATTTTTTTTGTAAGGACAGAGTGAGTATAGTTTTAGTCTAGTCTATTAATAGTGGTAATTGAAGACTAATTATAAGTCAAAAGTTTCAATATGCAACCTAATAGAGTTTGAGTTCCAAATAGCTTAGGAAACCAAGGGAATTGAAGATTTTAGTAGTGTGCTGATTTATTCATGTTAATTTACAAACTGAATGGAGACTTTGAGTAAAATCTGTTTGTGATTAATTCTTTTAATACCTATAAAAAAGTTCTTATTAAAACTGGAACTCAAGAAGATTGTTAGTGTCGAGTTCTTTTAAGATTTTACCGCTAATGGAAACAGATTCGTTGGTGCAACAATAAAGCTGATTAATTAAGCAACAATAAAGCATAACATGCAACATGATTCTATTAATTGCAATTTTTAATTAACTTCTCTTTTTTTTCTAAAACTTACTAAAATATTGCAAAATCATCTGCAACATGAAAATTTCAAGTCTTGTTAACCAAAAAATTATGGTAAGAACAAAAGATCTGCAGGAAAGAGAAGCCATACCATGTACCAACCATGCATGTGAAATTGTTGTTGGAAACAAACTTTGCTCTTTGGTACAACAAATTATTTGCACAACAACAAAAAAGAAAAATATTACTTATAATGCAATTTGCATTTAATAAAATCAAAAGAGAGAAAATAATTTAGAAACTCTTTTTCTTGATTAAAGATCATAATCTTACATTAAAGATCCTCAAAAGACTACTATTCCAATAATCCACTCTACACTAAACTAGCTACCAACATCACCAAGAACTAAAAATCTCCCAAACCCAATTTCCTTAAACTACATTACATAAACCAAACCAAATATGATTTAAATATCTAGATGACTCCAAAATGAAAAATCTTGAGAGAGGAGAGAAAAATATATATATAATAATTATATGGATAATATAATTAAACTCCACAATTTCCTAATTAATTTGGTTTTGAACATTTGGAGTAATTGAGATGGGGTTCTTCTTGGCAAGATTGTGCTTGTTGTTATGCATCCAAACCTTAATAACTCTTCTTTTCACTCCCACTTCTTGACAGAATTGCTGCACCACAGATTCCTCTTGTTTCTGAATTTTCCACCCTACTTTTTCAGCAAAATTCAGCATTTTCTCCTTCTGTTCTTGGGAAAATTTTGTCCTGAATCTTTTTTTCAACAAATGGGGTGCCCTGGCCATCATTCCCCTAATAATTCCAACCCCATTTTGATTTTGATTTCCATCTTCTTGATCATTAGACTGTGAAGGGAGAGACCCCATAATGTTATAACTAGACATTATCATCTGGTGAGGCTGTGGAGCTGCTCTTGAGGGGACTAGTGTACCTCCAGTTGTAGGGTACTGTGGTGTCCCAAAATGATGTCCCAAAATGAGTTTCCTCCCAATTCCCCTGTTCATATGGTGATAACAATCACAAGAGGAATTGGGATGATTATGACTATGATTATGCTGCTCTGTTTCTCCCTCTATTTCTTTCCTGTGGAAATTTCTATGGCAATTGCAGGCAGAGCAAGTGAGGGCTTCAAGGGTACCTTCTTCTCCACTAGGCATAAACTCACCACACCCATCTGTAGCATTTCCTCCCATTGCTGCTGCATGATTCTTGAGGCATTCCCTGTATTTGACCATTTTCTTGTAGGGGACAAGGTCCTCCATGGGACCAATGGAGGGGATTTGGGACACTGAATTTGGGACAATGTGGTTTTGGGGTGGGGGTGGTGGAGGATCATGATGAATCATGTGACCATGCCCATATATACTGTTGATTGGCATTGGCATATCCGCATCTTGACTTGAGAGTTCCATTTCTTGAATATGGTGTTTTTTAGTTGTGTTGTTTGTTTGGAGACCAAAAGGGGAGAACTAGGAGGAACAAGACAGGCCAAGGGAAAGAATTAACTAGAGGACTAAATTATTAAACCAAAAGTAATGGCTAGGCTTACCTTAATAACTTAGTTCCTATGGTTCCCCCGCCACCCCACCCTTCTTAACACTTACTTGTCCACTCGTTGGAAACAAACAAGCTACAAAATTAGGTAACCATGACTATTAATGACCCCATGATCTGAAACTTTCAATTTTTGTTTCAACCCAAATGAAAAAATGACCCTATTTTTCTTGAAACTCAATTATTTTTAATAAAAAAATAGGCCCCTTGAAGTGAACTGGTGTTTAGACTCTACAAGGCAATTAAGGTGGCCATGAGAAGAAAACCTGAGAAAAAAGACTTGGCAGAAGTCTACCTGAAAAGGACAATGATAGTAAAAGATTAGTAGGGGAAGAAATTTTACTAGTAGTAGACATTAATTATCAAGAGTGAAGAAAAATAATGTCATTTTTCTAGTACTTCAACAAATAAACTCAGTGGTATATATAAATTATATGTAAACTGATTACTACTTACAAAATTTTTATATCTAAAAATCTTGAGCTTAAACTCCTTCCATACCAAAAGATAAAACAGTGAGAGATAATAATGGAATGTCTTGACAAAGAGGAGAGAGAGATTGAAAGAGAATTGAGGGTTTAGTTAAAAAAGTGTAATAACAAGAGGGTGATGAAGGAGAAAGGAGAAGAGAGACAATGGAGAGAGTTTTGCAGGTGGGTTTTGCTAGTGAGCCACTAAACATGAGCTTATAGCAGTAGTGAAGGCCAAAAAAGTGAGAGGGCTGAGAGAGAGAGAGAGAGAGAGAGAGAGAGAATTCCTCAGTCCCATAAAAGAGTTTCATTTATAAAATTTATAAATATTACAAATATAATTTTATTTAATATTTGTTCTTAAAAATATTAAAAATATAATTTATTTAATGTTTATTCTTGAAAATAGTAATAAAAAGGAATTGATATATTCACAAATAAAAAAATATATTTTACAAGTTTTTATTTAGGTGAATAATAAATGAGAGAATATTGTGAAATTAACATTTCACTCTGAAAATATCAAATTTTTAAATAAAATTCTGATAACAAATATGAAAATATTGTGTCATTATATATTATAGTATTAATAAAAAAGAAGCTGTTTTTATAAAATATATATATTTTTATTTTCTGTAATGACTCTTTTGTGAAATGTAATTAATAAATTTTTTTTTTAGACAAACAAAAGAGGAATAGAGTGAAGTTATATAAAGAGATGAAGTTAAAAATAAAGGGTGGGGACAGGGGTGGTTGCTTTGCTTGCACTATCAGGCATCAAGTTTACGCCATTTAGAGAGAACAGTGTGTCAGACAGTGGAGAGAGCAAGGACAAAGGAATACACAGAGAGTGAAAGAGAGAGAAAATAATCCATGAAAATACAGTATTTTTTTAAAGAAATAAATTTTAAAAAAATAAAAATTACCTCTATAGTCTATCAATTGTATAACAAGTAAAAGGAAAAGTTATGCCCATAATCAGTTCATTTGTACATAAGCACATAATATATATATATATATATATATATATATATATATATATATATCTGGAATCAATCAGTCGTCTTATCTATTTTTACTTTACTCACACTTTTTAGCGGCAGGACCAACGATACGATTTAAATTAAATACAACTGTAAATCATATTTTTAATGACCGGACAACATATAAAATGCGTCAAAAGTATGAGCGACGGTTGTATGACCGAAAATGTCGTCGAGTCATCTCGTCAAAAATGAGATGATCAATCACGTGAAAGTAAAAAGGTATCGTTTGATCTTCTTACTATATATATATATATATATATATATATATATATATATATATATATAAACTGCAATATTAATTTAGACAAACAAGTTTTGTAGTGTACTTTGTCTTTTGCTTTAGAATTGCATTTCACTTCTTTCCATGACCGACCTTCTTAGTGCTTATTACATACTAATAATTATATATTAATTACTTTTGATATATATCTTAAAATTTCTTAATATTATTATATGCTTTAAACATTGTAAAAGCTACAGTGTGTATATATATATATATATATATATATATATATATATATATATATATATATATATATATATATATATAAGATGATCAATGTAAATTTCCTTTGTAAAGATAGAGAAGAAGAGAACATTTTAACCAATATTAATTTCTTTTTACCATGTATAGTTTATATATTGATTACATGAATGCTAGCTAAGGATTATAAGTTTGAGGAATTAAATTAAAGAGAGAGTCCACTCAATTCATGTGATCAATAAATTATATAAATACAAGCATGACTATCTCAGATTGTGTGTGTGGCCGCCCCCAAAATAGGTATACATCACCCATTCTCGAGTTGTCAATACATCAATACATAATGCAAACAACTACAACTTTATTATTACAACAAGAAAAGCTGTGAGTTTAAATACAAATATTATCTTCTAGACAATATTTATACTCAAATAAATCCTCATCACATTTATTGATACATTATTTTACAAAATGGTGAGGACTACTAAACAATCCTTTCTAAAACCTTCATTCCATACCCAGACTGCATACTCGCTATATTCTCGCCTCCCGAGAAGAATGGAACAAAAGGAAAAGGGTGAGCTCAACTAGCTCAAGAAAGAATATTATGACTAAGATAATATACAACAAATTATCGTTAGTCTTCAACGAGGAAAAATCGATAGAATCTGATAGACAACAAGTTTCGGATCAATATTCATGCAATGAAATAATAATTCATAGAAGAGTTACGTAGAGAATGAAATCTACTATAATCTATGAATTTAACGATCCATCATCAAAATTTTATCCTGTAACATCAATCAATATTCATCTCAAATCAAACATTCATCTTTGCACTACGGGCCAAAGATATTCATCGATCGGTCGTATTCATCTCAACACTGCTCATCTTTTGCACTACAGGCCAAAGATATTCATCGATTAGTCGTGTTCATTTAAACACTGCTCATCTTTTGCACTACAGGCCAAAGATATTCTTCAAATCATTCATCTTTGCACTACAGGCCAAAAGATATTCAATAATATCATCATTTAAGGCGAGGATGATGAAAAATATTTTAAAGAACGAATCCAAAGAAACAAAATGACAAGGATTAAGGATTAAGGATTAGTACTTTGTTTTATCCATGTCCAACAATACTTCAAAATAATCATAGTGATGTAAAATTCAAGAATGATCAAAACATGGATACAATCAAAGCTAGTATCCGAATAGATATTTTTGACGAAAAAGAAGAAATTTTATTTTTCGATGAATAGTCTTGATATCGTGAATAGTCTTGTATATCGTGAATAGTCTTAGTATCGTGAATAAGTAACTCAGACACCAAAAGATAGAAATTCCACAAAAAAAAACATTTTCACGCTTACATGAATAGTACTAAGAATAGTAACTCATGAATAGAATAACTCGTGAATAGTAACTCATGAATAGTAACCCCGACATGAAAAAGTTCCAAATTTGATAAAAAGTTCCAACCAATATTTCAAAGATAATGATATTGAAGAAATAATATCATCCGAAAAGAAAATAACATCCCTTACCTCGAAAAGAATCGATTTGGAAGGAAAGGTCGGAGTGATCTTGAATGAAACTTGTACTAAACAACTCTCAAAGTATCTAAATACTCACAAAATACGCTCGATAATATAGAGAGAAAGAGAAAAACTTTGTTTACGGTGTGATTTTCAATTCTAACTTAAATTTCTATTTATAGGAAAATGTTAGCCCGTCAAGCGGCAGACTTTAACTACGCATGATGGCTTTACCTGCTACTATTGCCACCCACCACATTTGAAATAAAATTCAGCACATTTCTTCACCAACCACAAGTGGGGCCCACTCAATTCTAGAATTTTCCACCAAAATCAATTATAAACCTAATTTTCGAATCCGACACCTCTTAAAATTCACAACAAATCATTCGTGCATTTTTAACGGTTCAAAATTTGTGGACATATACTCAACTTATGTATGTATAACATACCCAAAAATTACCACAATCCAACGGTCGGATTAAAAATTATAACCCCCATGATATATCTCAAAACCCACGATTTAATTTTTAATACCTCAAATCGTAAAATCTCGATAAAACACCTCAACAATAATTTCTTCATTTATAACCACATAAATAAATCCATCATTTATATCCACATAAAATAAATATTTCTTTATCATATGAATCAATAATTAATTATTCACAAATAATATTACGTAATCACAATTATGATGACCAGTAGTTCCTGGGAAAGAGGGGGCTTTAGATAAGGATTTCTCCTTCTTCGGCAATTAGGTGACCAAACCTCTCCTTGTGTAACTTTCTAGACATTGCCAATAATGCTATCTAATAATATTATTTAAATAATATGAATTATTGATCCGATAATGGAGATAATGTGCAAGTGACAATTATTGAACAACAATAATATAAAATATCAACGCAAAGAATTATTGAATCAATAAAATAAAATATTGAGCGAGAACTCATCGTAAAAATTATTGAGTAGCCTTTTCTTACGTAGGATCAATAATTCAACAATCTTGTGCAATACCGCAATGCTTCTTCAGGCAACCACGCCAGACATTCTTGTATTTTAACCAACGGGTATTCCAACAGGTCTTAAATTGCAGAACAACTACTGCCATTATTTTTAACCAACTTATATTTGTCGTTTTCTTCATCCAATCGCTTTCAGTTATGGGGCCCACACATGGTCATTTTACTTGCGTAATTTAAATATTCCCAAACAGAGATTTAATATTCCACGACCAAACGAATATTCCCCGACAAAAATAAATATTTTATAACCACTTGCTTATTTTGAAATATTTGCGTATTTAACCCTTAACTATCCACATTAATCAAATCAACCCTTACTATTTCAAAATAATAAATAAAGGAAATTCCTTTTATTTAAAAAATTTTGGGTCTTACAACCTCCCTTCTTATGAAATTTCGTCCTCGAAATTGACGTGCGTACTGGTGTTTCAAAAGATGAGGATACCTCGCTTTCATTTCCGCTTTCCAATTCCCAGTCATTTCTCTATAGCATGATTCCTCCACAAAACTTTAACTTGTGGTATGACCTTTCTTGGCGTAGGACATGCTCCTTCCTATCCAAAATCTTGACAGTACCTCCTCACCATCGTTAAGTCTTGGCTATCTCGTCCCGGTTCTAACTTCTATAACGTGGTTCGGGTCTTTCACATATTTATAAATGAGATATGTGAAACACATTATGAACACGAGACATACTTGGAGGTAATGCAAGTCTATAGGCTACATTTCCTACTCGGTCAAGAATTTGAAATGGACCAATAAATCGTGGATTGAGCTTTCCTCTCTTCCCAAATCTTGTAACTCCCTTCCATGGAGCAACTCGCAACAATACATGATCCCCTACATTAAATTCCACGTCCTTTCGATGAAGATCCGCATAACTCTTTTTGTCGATCTTGAGCCGTTTGTATCTGTTGTCGAATCATTTGGATCTTTTCGGTGAGTCATACGTCTTAACTTCGGGTCCCAACAATGTTGCTTCACCCACCTCATCCCAACATATTGGAGAACGACATTTTCGTCCATATAATGCTTGAATGGAGCCACACCTATACTTGCACGATAAGCTGTTGTTGTAGGAGAATTCCACCAATGGTAAATACTTATCCCAACCGCCTTTTGAAGTCTGGGACACGAGTCTTAATAAATCTTCAAGAGTTTGAATAGTCCTCTCGATTGTCCGTCTGGTTTGGGGATGGTATGCGAACTAAATCGCAAATCCGTGCCCATAGCTTTTTGCAAGCTAACCCAAAATCTTGAAGTGAATCTTGGGTCACGATCCGAAACTATGGATACAGAGCATGCCATGCAACCTCACGATCTCATTTACGTGCATACTACTAGCAAGACGTTCGAGGAATAAGTCTCCGTGTCGGCAAGAAATGAAGCAGACTTGGTTAATCTATCAACAATAACCCAAATAGCATTGATGCCTTGAGAAACCGTAGGGAAGACCCGTGAACGAAATCCATGGTAATGTGTTCCCACTTCCATTCCTAATCTCAAGTGGTTGCAACGGACCCTTAGGTACTAGATGCTCGCTTTTACACGTTAGCCAAGTTAAACACATCGAGATAAACTTTGCAATCTCTCTCTTCATATTATTCCACCAAAATGTATGTCAAGATCACGATACATTTTAGTACTTCCGAGATGGATTGCAAATGGTGTATTGTGTGCCTCCATCATAATCTTGTACTTCAAATCGAGTCGTTAGGAACACAAAGTCTAGAGTGGACTCGAAGTATTCCTTCTTCATCAATTCTCGCTTAAATAGCTCCTTCTTGTACTTTCTTCTTCATACGTATCATTACTCGGCCTTCGGTGGCTTGAGCAACCTTAACTTTTTCTATTAAAGTTGGCTCTGTCGCGTATACTTGACATCATCGCACTTTTCGTTCCGCGATATGATCTTCTACTCAACGCGTCAAATACCACGTTCGCTTTTCGGGATGGTATTGAATAGTGTGTGTGGTCGTAGTCTTTTAATAGCTCGAGCCAACGTCATTGCCGCATGTTGAGTTCTTTTTGAGTGAAGAAATATTTAAGGCTTTATATGATCCGAATATATCTCCACTTTCTCCCCATATAGATAGTGCCTCCATATCTTTAAGCGGCTTGGCATCAATGCTTGCTGACTCTAGATCATGAGTAGGATAATTCCTCTCATACTCTTTAAGTTGTCGCGAGGCATAGGCTATGACTTTCCCACGTTGCATGAGAACACATCCTAACCCTTTGCACGAAGCATCATTTGAGATAACAAATCCATCCGAACCAGATGGTATTGTTAGAACAGTCTTAAAATAAGTCTCCTCTTAAGCTCTTGAAACTTTTCTCGCATTCTTCGCTCCAAACGAATTTTGTATCCTTCCGAAGTAAGTGAGTTAATGGAGTAGCGATTCGAAAAACCCTTCCACGAATCTCCGATAATAACCAAATAAGCCCAAAAAGCTACGTGCTTGATCATGGGCTTGGTTGCTCTAACTTTGTATTGCTTCAATCTTGGCGGATCAACAGATACTCCATGTTTTGACACCACATGCCCAAGAAATGCTACTTCCTCGCCGAACTCGCATTTCTTCAATTTGGCATATAGTTGGTTTTCATGAAGCCTTTGGATACCGAATTCAAATGGTGCTCATGATCTTCACGACTTTTGGAATATATAAGGATGTCATCAATAAAGACAACAACGAATCGATCCAAATATTCCTTGAATACTCGGTTCATCATATCCATGAAAGTCAGCGGGAGCATTAGTTAGTCCGAAAGACATGACTAAGAATTCATAATGCCCATACCGAGGGATTACGAAGGCGGTCTTTGGAATATCCTCGATTCTAATTTTCAAATTGATGATATCCGAGCGAAGATCGATTTTGAAAAGAATTGTGCCCTCAGAATCGGTCAAACAAGTCATCAATACGAGGTAGAGGATACCTATTCTTGATGGTGACATGGTTCAATTCCCCGATAGTCAATACAAAGTCGCATACTCCGTCTTTCTTTTTACAAATAAAACAGGGCCCCCAAGGAGATGTCTTGGGGATCGAATGAAACCGATGTCCAACAATTCCTATAGTTGGACCTTTAACTCTCGAAGTTCAATAGGAGCCATTCGATATGGGGTTTTAGAAATGGGCTTTGTACCGGTTTCAAGATCAATAAAGAATTCAACTTCACGTTAAGGGGTGTACCGGGAAGTTCTTCAGAAATCGTCGGAAAGTCAATAACAACGGGAATATTATTCAAATTTGGCGTGTCTTTATTCAAATCCATAACATGGGCTAAGAAAGCTTGACATCCGTTTTTCAATAAGCGAATAGCTTTATGATTAGATATGATAGTGATTGATTTTAATGGTTTAGTTGCTTGAATTAAGATACAACAGGTTGGTTAGGAATATGAAAACTAACAACCTTACGAAAACAATCAATTTTGGCATGATGAGTAGTTAACCAATCAATTCCTAAAATCACATCAAAAGCAAGTATCTTTAAAGAGATAAGGTCAAGTAAGGTGATGGTGCCAACTTGAATCAAACAAGATTTATAAGCGATGGATGTGATGAAAGTTTCTCTAACGGAGTTTCCACAGATAGGTCAAAGTCTAATTTCTCCGGAAGTCAAGTTTAAACGTTGAGCACATGCGGAGAGATAAATGAATGGGTAGCATGCCGGTATCAAGTAAGGTATAAACTTCGCAAGAATTTATAAATAGCTTACCCGTGATAACCTCGTTTGGGTTCTCGCATTATGACCATCCACAACAAACGCTCTTCCGGAATCGTTGACTTTGACTTTTCTTCGACGATCTTTTGAGTCACCGTCCCCATTGAACTAGGTTTTATTCTCAGTCTAATCTCGAAAGCGATATCCTCCTTCCTTTCCACAACTATAGCATACCTTGAATCTGTTGTGGGCGGTTTGATGATATGTCCCTCTTTTCGCATTTGTAGCATATAATGGGTGGTGGTCTCCTCCCTTAGAACCGATTACTCACTGCAGCCTTGCTCGTCTTCACATAGTCGTTGTTAAATCTCCTCTTTTAAAATCTCCTCCTAACTCGCTTCTTCATTTTTTCATGGCCATGATTACCACCGGAGTGGTTACCATTTCTGTCCGTCTGCTTCTTTCTCATGCAGTTATCATTATTCTGTTGATCGCTATCTCGATACGATCCTCGGTTATGGTCCTCGATTGACCGTACTTTCGTTATCTCGCTCTAATAATAATTGAGCCTGTTTTTAAACATCCTCGAATAAAGAGAAAGTTTATGAGAAATGAGATCTTGACGTATCTTGGGTTTCAAACCTCTAAGAAACATCCGCGTCATCGTTCCTCATCCTCCACCAAATGAGGTGCAAACACGGATAACTCGCAAACTTTGCCTCGTCTTTGAGACACCGTCGTTGTTGTTTTGTTCCAATCGATGAACTCCACTTCCTTCATATAGCCGAACACTTTCGGAAAGTATTTGTCATTAAATAGTCTCTGAAACGTCTCCCAGACATCCTTTGAGTGCGGTTTGGATGGAGTGCGCTTCACGAGACTCCCACCGATGGTCTGCCTTACCACGGAACATAAAGGTGGCGAATGGAACCTTCTGTCTCTCCGTGCATCCCAAGACATCGAATATCTTGGTAATTTGTTTTGACCCATGTTTCACGCCGTGATCGGATCTGGCTTTCCTTAAATTCGGTGGTCCCAACTCTTTGAATCGCTTGGTTTGTGACAACCCGAGAATTGCTATCATTTCCTCCTGTATTTTGAACACGAGTCTCCTCGTGCGATTTTGCATGAACTGCAAAAAACTTCTAAACATCCCTCGTTCATCATCTGCCGATTGGTGTTGTTCACAGGAGGAACATTGCCCTGCTGTTGCCGCGTTCTCCTCGTTGGTAAAGACAGAGCATCTCCACGGTCTCATTTACTCCATTGTTAATATTCTCGATCGACATTCTCAAATCTTGTCATAAAACAAGGGTTAATTAAGGAAATCAATATATCACATAATATCCCTATATATCTTGACCAACTAACAAATAAGCTTAGGTAGGACACCTTGGCGAAGGATTTACTCGTCTCTCCCCTCCTAGTTCTATTCCCCGATCTCCGCCAGAGATCATATCCCTAAGCTACGATACCAACCGTGGCGCCCCAAAAATAGGTATACATCACCCATTCTCGAGTTGTCAATACATGTATGCAAAAACAACTACAACTTTATTATTACAACAAGAAAAGCGTGAGTTTAAATACAAATATTATCTTACAAACAATATTTATACTCAAATAAATCCTCATCACATTTATTGATACATTATTTTACAAAAATGGTGAGGACTACTAAACAATCCTTTCTAAAACCTTCATTCCATACCCCAGAGCTGCACTTTCGCTATATTCTCGCCTCCTCGAGAAAGAATGGAACAAAAAGGAAAAGGGTGAGCTCAACTAGCTCGATAAAGAATATTATGACTAAGATAATATACAACAAATTATCGTTAGTCTTCAACGAGGAAAAATCGATAGAATCTGATAGACAAACAAGTTTCAGATCAATATTCGCAATGAAATAATAATTCATAGAAGAGTTACGTAGAGAATGAAATCTACTATAATCTATGAATTTAACGATCCATCATCAAAATTTTATCCTCAGTAACATCAATCAATATTCATCTCAAATCAAACATTCATCTTTGCACTACTGAGCCAAAGATATTCATCGATCGGTCGTGTTCATCTCAACACACATTCATCTTTGCACTACAGCCAAAGATATTCATCGATTAATTATCATTTCATTTAAACACTGCTCATCTTTTGCACTACAGGCCAAAGATATTCTTGAAAATCATTCATCTTTGCACTACGGGCCAAAGATATTCAATAATATCATCATTTAAGGCCGAGGATGATGAAAAATATTTTTAAAAAACGAATCCAAAGGAAACAAAATGACAAGGATTAAGGATTAAGGATTAAGTACTTTGTTTTATCCATGTCCAACAATACTTCAAAAATAATCATAGTGATGTAAAATTCAAGAATGATCAAAACATGGATACAATCAAAGCTAGTATCCGAGAATAGATATTTTGAACGAAAAGAAGAAATTTTATTTTTCGATGAATAGTGCCAGATATCGTGAATAGTCTTGAGATATCGTGAATAGTCTTAGTATACGTGAATAGTAACTCTCGACACCAAAAGATAGAAATTCCACAAAAAAAAACATTTTCACGCTTTATGAATAGTACTTTCGTGAATAGTAACTCATGAATAGTAACTTCGTGAATAGTAACTCATGAATAGTAACCCAGAGCATGAAAAAGTTCCAAATTTGATAAAAAGTTCCAACCAATATTTCAAAGATAATGATATTGAAGAAATAATATCATCCGAAAAGAAAATAACATCCCTTACCTCGAAAGAATCGAGATTTGGAAGGAAAGGTCTCAAGTGATCTTTGAATGAAACTTGTACTAAACAAACTCTCAAAAAGTATCTAAATACTCACAAAATACGCTCAATAATATAGAGAGAGAAGAGAAAAACTTTGTTTACGGTGTGATTTTCAATTCTAACTTAGCCCTCTATTTATAGGAAAATGTTAGCCGTAAAGCGGACTTTGACTGCTACTGATGGCTTTACTTTGCTGCTACTATTGCCACCCACCACATTTGAAATAAAATTCAGCACATTTCTTCACCAACCACAAGTGGGGCCCACTCAATTCTAGAATTTTCCACCAAAATCAATTATAAACCTAATTTTCGAATCCGACACCTCTTAAAATTCACAACAAATCATTCGTGCATTTTAACGGTTCAAAATTTGTGGACATATACTCAACTTATGTATGTATAACATACCCAAAAATTACCACAATCCAACGGTCGGATTAAAAAATTATAACCCCATAATATATCTCAAAAACCCGATTTAATTTTAATACCTCAAATCGTAAAAATCTTGATAAAACACCTCAACAATAATTTCTTCATTTATAACCACATAAATAAATCCATCATTTATATCCACATAAAATAAATATTTCTTTATCATATGAATCAATAATTAATTATTCACAAATAATATTACGTAATCACAATTATGATGACCAGTGCCGTTCCTGAGGAAGAGGGGGCTTTCAGATAAGGATTTCTCCTTCTTGGCGCAATTAGGTGACCAAACCTCTCCTTGATGAACTTTCTAGACATTGCCAATAATGCTATCTAATAATATTATTTAAATAATATGAATTATTGATCGATAATGGAGATAATGTCGCGATGACAATTATTGAACAACAATAATATAAAATATCAACGCAAAGAATTATTGAATCAATAAAATAAAATATTGAGCGATAACTACTTTGTAAAAATTATTGAGTAGTGCCTTCTTACGTAAGGATCAATAATTCAACAATCACTGCGCTGTCTGGTATACTCTTTATGCAAACCACGCCAGATTCTTTATTATTTTAACCAACGGGTATTCCAACGATCTTAATTGAGAATAACTACGCCGTTATTTTTAACCAACTTATATTTGTCGTTTTCTTCATCCAATCGCTTTCCACATGGGGGCCCCACACATTTTTGTCGCTACGTAAATTTAATATTCTCGACAAAGATTTAATATTCCACGACCAAACGAATATTCCCAAACAAAAATAAATATTTTATAACCACTTGCTTATTTTGAAATATTTGCGTATTTAACCCTTAACTATCCACATTAATCAAATCAACCCTTACTATTTCAAAATAATAAATAAAGGAAATTCCTTTTTATTTAAAAAAATTTCGGGGTCTTACAGTGTGTGAGTTATTAATTATGCTGATATTCATTTTTTTAACAAATTAATTAATTTAAATCAACTATTGTAGAAGATAGAGGCACTGATCTCCCAAGGAAGACATATATAGAGATTCATTTAGAAATTGCATGACAATATTTTAATTCCCCTCTTCTTTTTGGTCTAGAAAAATTTGTAATTTCTATTCTTCAATTAGTTTCGAGATAACAAGTGTTTTTAATTGAGATATAAATTTTATTCTTATCAAAACAAAGTAATAATAATGCTGTAACAAAAGTAGTCCATAGGGAAAACAAATAGGTCAGCAGTAGTGAAGTGATAATTAGCACTTTAGCTGAAAATAGGTAGTTTTGTTAATGGCTTCTTTCTTCACGCGCCAGACTTACTGATGGAGGAAAGACATAACATCGATCATGGTTTTCAACAGAGCCAGACCACACCTTCTTCATTATTACAGAATTTCTTAACTTGGTAACAAATACAGACATACATTATACATATATACTACCTATTTCTTTTCTTGTAGAGAAATAATTATTACCGCCATATATAAATTTGTAAGCATACGTAGCAAGACTGTTACTTTATATATATATATATATATATATATATATATATATATGCTTCATGCATGTGTTGTTCTATCAAAGAAATGTAGTACTTAATATGGCAATGATTTCCCTTTGAAAGACTTGAGATAATGGCATGCATTTCATTCAGAGTCATCGATCACATGAGCGAAGGGATTGGATCACAGGTACACACACGACAGTAAAAATTCAACACAGAATTTTACGTGATTTTCCAAACTCAGTTATGTCTATAAGAGCAAAGAGGGGTTTTTTTATTTATTATCTTAGTACATATGATTTTTACAATAATATATATATATATATATATATATATATATATATATATATATTACGTTACTTCTATCCCAACCTATTCCGCTCCGTTCGGTCGCTTCGCTTCCCTCACTCCGTTTTAATTCCCTCACTCCGCTTGGTTCGACATTGGCCTTTTTTAAAAACTTTTCAGTACCTCTCATACACACCCTACAAGCTACAAGCTCCAACAATATATGTGTGTAAACCAAAATTCAAGTTTATCATCTATGTTATCCATTATATTATTGGTCAACTAGGTTTAATATATAAAAGAGCTTGTCGAATGTAGTTGTACATATTTAGACTATAATATATATAACCACAAGCCAAATGTAATTGTAATTGTAATTGTAATTGTAATTGTAATTGTCTGATACATGTAAAATGAAAAACTGTATATATATTTAAAGTATACAATATTATCTCAAGTCTAATGAAATTCGTAATTGAGTCAACTCATTCTCAATAAATAAAATGCCAGCAATAATTTTTAGTTCAAACTTCAGTGTTACTCCTCAAAGTAATAAATATATGTTGTTCTATATATATATATATATATATATATATATATAATTGTGAGTACGAACAAGTCATGAACTTGGGTGAATTCAGTTATATACTAATTTATTTGGATTATAATTGACTTTACAATATAGATTTGAACTTGGAGCTAGGATCTCAATAACTGCAAGTGTAATTAATCTAAACAGAATTAAAGAACTGATCCATATTAGGAGCAGCTGGGCCATTTCTGCATTTTTATGAACATTTCACTCATCATAATGTAAATAGATGGCGAGTGTCTATTCGAATATATTGATCGGATCGTGTAGGAATTAACAAGGTTCTTTGTTGCACTTAATTGGGTTTTTTACACCCTTAGCTCGAGGTAAAATGAAAGAGAAAAATAAAAAATTAAAATAAAAAACACTTCCACCTTTCTAAATCCAAATTTTAATTTGATATATTTCTGATTTTCATTTATATATAGGAATGGACTATGTATATATCCATGGAATCTCATATACCATAAAATCTTAAAATTAATAGGGCATGATATCCTTATTGTTGGATCAATGGATCGATTTGGATTATGATATGTATTGGATACTATGGAGCAAATCAATGATAGTATCACACTTGATGTATCATATTAGACCAGAACATGATTTGCTCTGATCCGATCAATTGACAGACCTACACACACGTATCCTCATGCATGCATAATCAGTCATTAACTGATCATGTACAAGATATATAACAACTATTATAAACTCGACTCTTGGGCTCATCAACATTAACAAAATAATAACCGCTCTAGATCATGTTATTAAATTTAAGCATCCAACAAGCAAGATAAATATATAGTTGTTTATTTATTTCTCAAACTTTTGTAGAAATCAAATCTGTACGTAGTCGTGGTAATTAACTTGAATTTTAATATTTATTAACAAATTTGTGATTAGAAAGGAGTATTAGAAGTCAGTAAGGGATATATATATATATAATGTTATTACTTGTTATATTAACAATATTATAACCAAATACATGTTTTATATACGAACTCCATGAAAAAACAAAAATTATCTAAAAAAAACTTGGTAGAAAATTTTCATACCCCGAACCCCATTATTTATAGGACCATAATATTTTGAACCCATCGGATCAAAATCGCCACTGTATATATACCCAATATATGCATAATTTTTTTAAAAAATCAGACTCCATAATCCATATATTATAAGACTGACCATTTCTACTACCATTAATATTATTTTTTTACGACGCCTTAAAATTATAATAATTAACATTGTATTTTTTGTACACGTATATATAATTAGTCTATATTTATTCCCATATATACATATCAAAAAATTATCACCACATATATATCCAGCTCATGGAAGGTTAGCAACAATTTAACTACCAAGTCATTTTTGTGGGTCATTTTGTCTGAAACTGTCGGAAATTCAACCTAAATTGAATTTATTTTGATGGGAAGTGGTAGGTAAACCAACTAAAGATAGTACTGACACATGATTTTTTGAAATTTCAGTATATAACTTCTTAGCCTTGCATTTTACATAATATTCCCTTAGATTATATATATATATATATATATATATATATATATAGGGATAATTTCATAAATTTAATTTGAGCCTGAGTCATCTTTTTTATTAAGTTCTCCAAATGTCAGTGCTTTATTCTTCATTATCCATGCCTTCGTTCCACAATCCACTCCTTATTTAAAGACTCTTTATTTCTCTCTTTAGTTTTTGTTTGCACCCTCACCTTGTATGCCCTTCTAAAGTTTTTAATTCTTAGTAATCCCCCCACATTGCTTGCTTTTAGTAATTCTCAATATCAATTAATAGAAAATATAAATTCTATTAATCTTATTTTATTTTTTATTTAGCATTTTAAAGTAATGTAACTATTTTTTTTATTGTTGAAATGAAAGTAATGTAACTATAGTACTTATACTTTTCACAAGTAACTACTACTTTTGTCATACAAAAATAATTCATTTTTATGAGTGTTTATCCCAATTTTAAAAATGTTTCTAAAATATACTCCTATTTATACATTATAGTTCTTACTATCTTAAGAGCAAGCTATACATATAATTTAAGAATATAAATATATAAATGTATACAGATATTTTTAATATATATATATATATATTTTAAAAAAGAAATTCTTTGTAGGTAGGAATATAACATTAGCCCTTTAATTTTCTGATGGCATTTATCATGGGTTATTCAGAATCAAAATTCCCCAACCATGTTTTGGTCAATAAGATAAGATGTCAAAATTAAAGTGGGGTATTTAATTTGAATATTCTTGTTTACTTTTTTCATGGTGCGCTTTGTTACTCTCCTAAAAGAGTTTTTGTTTCTTGCTCAAAAGATCGGGGGAGGACGTTTGATTGTTTTAAGAGTAATATATAATAATATTTATTTTTCCTTTAGTTTTTAAATAACAACTATTACCTCTATAAGTTTTTAAGATTGACTAAATAGAAAAAGTTACGTATTTACCCTTGTATGTTATCAAATTTGAATTCATTATATATATATATATATATATATATATATATATATATATATATATTATTTAATTATCCTTTTTAATACAATATATATGAAGTATCGTTTTCTGATACCTCGTCTGAATGATATGATAGATCAGTTGTTCGGTGCAAAAATCTTCTCAAAAATTGACCTAAAGAGTGGATACCATCAAGTTCGGGTGAGACCTGGAGATGAATGAAAGACAACCTTCAAAACACAACAAGGCTTGTATGAATGGATGGTTACACCCTTCGGACTTTCCAACGCGCCCAGTATCTTCATGAGGTTTATGCATCAAGTACTATGACCTTACATGGGAAAATTTGTGGTTGTTTACTTTGATGACATTTTTATCTACAGTCCGACATTGGAATTACATCATGAGCACCTCCGAACTGTATTTGAAACGTTGAGGAAGGAACGATTGTTTATAAACCAGAAAAAGAGTTCCTATTTCACGACTTCAGTAACCTTCCTCGGTTTTATTGTTTCTACCAAAGGTGTTCACGCAAATCCAACCAAGATCAAAGCAGTCTCGGCATGGCCTACGCCGAAGACCATACATGACGTCAGAAGCTTTCATGTATTAACATATTTTTACAAACGGTTCATTCGAGACTTCAACACATTTATCGCACCTATCACCGAATGTCTTAAAGGGAAATCATTTCAATGGTTCCAGAAACCCGAAGGCAATTTTCAGTTGATTAAAAATAAGATGACCGAAGCACCCGTACTGACACTTCCTGACTTTGAGAAAGTCTGCAAAGTAAACTGTGATGCATCGGGAGTTGGTATTGGTGGTGTTCTCAGTCAAGAAGGTCAGCCGGTTACTTTCTTCAGTGAAAAGTTATCAGGATCAAGAAAGAATTATTCTACTTATGATTTGGAATTCTATGCCTTAGTCCAAACACTGAAACATTGGCGTCATTATTTAATACAGAGGGAATTCATTCTTTTTACTAATTATGAGACCTTAAAGTATATTAGTTGTAAGACCCCAACTTTTATAAATAAAGATGAATTTTTCTATAAATATTATTTTCGAATATTATGGAATAAATTTGATATAATGTTATAGTTGTGGGTAATATTTATAAATTTTACAAAGTAAGCAAGTTGTTATAAAATATTTGTTTGGTGGGAGAATATTCTTTTTGTCGGGGAATATTTGTATTTGACTACTCAATCATTAATGGACCCCACAACGGAAGTATTATCGTAGTTAGAAAACTACAAAATTATCTTTCTATAAAAATAACGGCGGAGGTATTACCGTTAAAAGCCGTTGAACTACCCTTAGTAAAAGTACAATATACGCTGGCGTAGTTGTATAGTAGCACGATATTGATTATTGATGCTTACGTGAGAAGTCACTCACCTATGCTCAATTATTACTACTGATAATTCTTTTAAATCATATCTCTTATATTATTGATTCAATTATTGTCACAAAGATCATTTGTATAATATGTTATAGTATTAAATCAATAATTGAGACGACAAGTTATAAATGATTAATAATTGTTGAAAGATTAAATATGTGTTGATTAAAAATAAAATGATTTGTGGTAATATTTATTCAATCCTTGATGTATATAAAGAGTCTGTTATGAGGGCGTTTGTGGTAAGTTTGATTATTTTATTGGGGGCCATATGTCATCATCTAAGAGTCTCTTCGTCGATAGTAATTACCTTCGTCGAATAGTAATTACCTTTGTGAATAATAATTACCTTCGTCAATAGTAATTATTTTTGCAGACGTCAAACCATTTGCCGTTTCATATTACGAGCATCGAACCACTTGTCGTTTTCACATTATAGGCGTCCGAACCACTTGTCGTTTCACATTACAAAGGCCAAAACCACTTTTCTTTTCACATCACCGATTCGTTAAGCCACTTGCTTTTCACGTGGCGGTCTTAAGCTAGAAATCTTCTATAAATAGAGGCCTAGTGCTTCATTATTTTTCATGAATTCATTCAAGCTATAGAGAGAGAAAGTATAGAGAGAATAAGAGAGAAAGAAGAAGAGTATTTTGTTACTACACTACTTTGCGATATTCAATCTCTACTAAAAGTAAGGGGTGTTATTCTTTCTTATTCATGAAGAGAACTGTTGTTATTCCATTGCTTATTATTACATTGGAATAACTTTGTATCGTGGTTTACCCTATACTTGGTGACATTCTTCTATTATTCTATTGGAACATCATATGCATGTGTTTTACCAACTCGGTTCCGTCTTTATTATTATTCTATTGGAACATCACATGCATGTGTTTTACAGGACTTCGTTCCGCTCTTTATTATTATTCTGGAACATCCTCAGTATGTGTATTTTACGCCGGACACAGTTCCATTCTTTATTATTACATTGGAATATCCAATTGCATGCGTTTACGCATGGGACCGGTTCCGTTATTTATTATTCCATTGGAATAACCTTACATGTGCGATTATCGCATACATGGTGATTTCTTTTGTTATTCCATTCTTTATTATACCCAATTGGTTAAAACTTTGACTTCTATACTACATGAAATTAGTGGAATATCCTTGATATTTAAGCTTCATCTAAGTATCCTTTCATGAAAATATTCTTCTCAAAAGATTCTTGAATTTTACTCTACCAAAAAAGATATCATGTTGTGATTTTGATGTTATTGGTTCCTAGATAAATTAATTCTTGAACTTGTTTTATTGAATTCTTATATCATTGTCATCATCCTCATGTTTATATTATGTTGAAAGTCATCTGTGGCACTGGAGTGCATAGATGGACTTGGTATGATTATGACCGAGAGACTATTCGGGTGTAATCATGGCCGTAATGTTACAAATGATGTGGTAAAATCCTCGATGGCCGTAGTGCATTGATGGATGAGTTGTTGGCATGATCATGACCATTAATGAATACACAAATATTCTTGGCCCGTAGTGCGTGAATAATTGTGGTCGTGATACTAAAAGAATATCCTCGCCAGTAGTGCGGGGTGATTCGATGATGTGGAATATTTATTAAAGTTTGAGTCTCACTATAACAATGATGATGAAAAACCTTTTAAAATCATAAAAGATAGTAGATTTTATTTTCTACTTGACTCTTTTAATGGATTCTTTGGTTCTACGTAGTTAAACTTGATGTTCATTATATTTTATCGGTTTAACACTGCATTGTGAAGGCTAATGATAATTTATTCTCGCATTATCTTAGTCATAATATTTCTTCTTGAGCTAGTTGAGCTCACCCTTTTTTTCACCTTCTCTTGAAATGAGAATATAGGCCGACGACGAGTCGGGAACAGAGTAATGGTCCAGGAGGATAGCATTAGTAGTCCTCACTATTACGTGAAATAGTGTGATAATAATTGTAATGAGGACTCCTTTTGAGTTTGTATGATCTCTAGTAGACAATATTGTATTCAAACTCACGGTTTATGTCGTATTATACCTACGCTTATATTAGTAAGTTGTATTTAAATTACATACCATGTATCGACTACCCAAGATGGGTGATGTATACCTATTTTTTTGGCGCCACAGATTGGTATCGATGCTTAGGATATGATCCTGGCTAAGATGTGAGAATAGTACTAGGAGGGAGAGACGGGGAATACCTTCGCCAGTAGTATGACCTATCTAAGTTTATGTGCTATTTTATTGGTCTCATTCGTAATATAGGGATAATATGTTACATGTCAATTAACCTTTTGTTTTGTGGCGATGATCTGAAAATGACATCGAGAATGTTGAGAATAGCAATGGAGCACGAAGCGATCGTTGATTCACCACATATCAATAATCATGATAATGTGCATCGTGAAGGCGACAATCCTCATGTAAACAACAACAACGACCAAAATGATGAATGATCAAATGTTCGGAGGCTTTATGCGATTCATGCAACAATGAAGCGAGAGCGACTCATCCAAAACGTAGGTGGAAACACGGAAAACTCTCGAGCGATCACCGCTAAACAATTCAAGGAGCTGGGACCACCGGAGTTTAAGGGAGAGCAAAACCACTTCTCCGGAAGCATGAATAAAGCAGATTACCAAGATATTTGATGTCTTGGGATGCTCCGAGGAGTAAAGATTCCTTTGCACGCCTTTATGTTGCGGCGGAGAGGCGATCTTGGTGGGAATCGGTAAAACGTACTCAACTTCTTTGTCTTGAAGATATCTTGGGAGAAGTTCCAGGAGTCGTTCAACGACAAATACTTTTCCGAAAGTATTCGCCACAAAAAGAGGTGGAGTTTATTAAGTTGGAACAAAACAATATGGCCGTGTGTTGCAATCTGAGGCAAAATTTATGCGAGTTATCACGGTTTCGTCCCACTTGGTGAATAATGAAGAGAAATGGCGCGAATGTTTTAAGAGGTTTGAAGCGGGAGATACGTCAACATCTTATTTCTCATAAACCGTGTTTGTATTCAGATGTTGTAAATAGGGCTCGATTAGTGGAGCGCGATAACGAGTCAACGCAACTAAAAGAGAGCGGTAAGCAAATTATAATACCAAATGAGAGTCATCGAGCGGTGGACAACAAGCGTGAAGGGAATCAACAGGCGGATATGGTAACCACTTCGGTGGTAATCGTAGGCCAAAACAATAAGAATGGACATTTCAAGAAAAGGAGATTCAACAATGATGGAAAGACGTCAAGACCAAAGCACCCATTGTTAAGGAAGGAGAAAGACCACCTATCATATGCTTCAAATACGGAGGAGAGGACACATCGGTCAAATGCGCCATCTTAGTCAAAACATGTTATAATTGTGGAAGAGAAGGTCACTTAGCTCGATTTTGTCGTTTCTGAAGACAAATTTAGCTAGGATGGAGGCACCAAAGGTAGTCCCGTAAAAAGTCAGCCAGTAGTCAAGGGAGAGCGTTTGTTGTGACCTCCCAGAGAGCAAGGAACCCGAATGAGGTCATCACGGTAAGCTTATCATAAACTCTAATGAAGTCTATACTTTATTTGATACTGGGTTCTACCCATTCTTTTATTTCTCCTACTTGCGCCATCGATTAAATTTGACTCAGGAGAAATTAGACTTTGACTTATCTCGAGGAAACTCCGTTGGGAGAAACCTTCATTACATCCACTTTGCTTATAAGTCTTGTTTGGTTGAAATCGGTACCTCACATTACTTCGTCGATTTTATTTTATTAAAAATACTTGCATTTGACGTGATTCTAGGGATTGAGTGGTTAACTACTTATCATGCAAAAATTGATTATTTTAAGTAAGGTTGTTAGCTTTCATATTCCTAACCAACCTATTATCTTGAATTGAAGCGACCAAACCATTAAAATCAATCACGGTCATCTCAAGCCATAAAATTATTACGTTTATTGAAAAACGGATGTCAAGCTTTCTTAGCTCATATCACGATTTAAACAAAAATACGTCGCTTTTGAACGATATTTCTATTGTTAATAAATTTCTGACGTATTCCCCGAAGAACTTCCCGGCCTACCCCCAGAAGGCGTGAAATTGAATTTTGTATCGACCTTGAACCCCAGACAAAACCTATTTCCAAAGCCCCATATCGAATGACTCTATTGAACTTGAGGAGTTAAAGACCCAATGCGCAGAATTGTTAGACATTGACTTTATTAGTCCTAGTACTTCTCCTTGGGGTGCTCTGTTCTATTCGTGAAGAAGAAAGATGGGAGTATCGACTTTGTATTGATTATCGGGAGTTGAATCATGTCACCATCAAAAATAGGTATCCATTGCCACGTATTGATGACTGTTTGACCCGATTCAAGGAGCCAAATTCTTTTCAAAGATTGATCTTCGTTAGGATATCACCAATTGAAGATTAGAACCGTGACATTCCAAAGACGACTTTCGGAACTCCGATGCGGGCATTATGAATTCTAGTCATGTCCTTTGGATTGACTAATGCTCCTATTTGCCTTCATGGATATGATGAACCGAGTATTCAAGGAATATTTGGATCACTTTGTGGTCGTCTTTATTGATGACATCCTTATTTATTCCAAAAGCCGTGAAGATCATGAAAGCAATGCTTGAGGTGACACTCCAAAAGCTTCGTGAATATAAGCTTTATGCCAAGTTGAAGAAATGCGAGTTACGGCTTGAAGAAGTAGCATTCCTTGGGCACGTGGTATCAAGTCATGGAATATCTGCTGACCCAAAGAAAGATTGAAGCTATTCAAAGTCGGGTACAACCTAAATCGATGATCAAAGTCGTAGCTTTCTCGGTTTAAATTGGTTATTATCGGAGATTCGTGGAAGGATTTTCTTGAATCGCTACTCCATTGACTCGGTGACTTCGAAAGATACAAAGTTCGGTTGGAAGCGAAGAATGTGAGAAGAGTTTTCAAGAACTCAAGAGACTTATTTATTTCAAGACTGCTCGACAATACCATCCGGCTCGGAGGATTTATCATCTACAGATGATGCTTCGTAAAGAAGGGTTGGGATGTGTTCTTATGCAACATGGAAAAGTTATAGCCTATGCCTCGCGACAACTCAAAGAATATGAGAAGAATTATCCTACTCATGATCTAGAATTGGTAGTTTGTTGTCTTTGCACTTAAAATTTGGAGGCATTACTTGTATGGGAGAAAGTGGAGATCTTTACGGATCATAGAAGCCTCAAATATTTCTTCACTCAAAAGGAACTCAACATCGCGACAAACGACGTTGGCTTGAACTGCTTGAAAGATTATGATCATACCATCCAATACCATCCCGAAAAGCGAACGGGTAGGCGACGCATTGAGTAGAAGATCATATGCAAGCACGAGTGCGATATTGTCAACGAAAAGGCCCATTTTGTGTGACTTGCAAAGGATGGAGATAGAGTTAAAGACTCTGTGGACGCGTGTGATGATAGTGAGTATCTGAGTAGAACCGACTTTAATCGATAAAGTTAAAGGCTGTTTCGAGCTACGGACACTCGAGGCGATGCGTATGAGGAAGAAAGAGCAAGAAGGTGCTATCTGGAAGCAAAATCGATGAAGAAGGAATACTTGAGTCAACTACGGACTTTGTGTTCCTAACGACCCTAATTTAAAGTATAATATCATGATGGAGGCGCACAACACACCATTTGCAATCCATCACAGGGAGTACCAAAATGTATCATGATATTCGTCATACATTTTGGTGGAGCAATATGAAGAGAGAGATAAGCGTTTGTTTATCTCAAGGTGTCTAACTTGTCAACGAGTTAAAACAGAGCATCAAGTACCAAAAGGTCCATTGCAACCACTTGAAATTCCGAATGGAAGTGGGAGCACATTACCATGGATTTCGTTCTGCACGGCCTTCCTAAGGTTTCTCAAGGCATAGATGCAATTTGGGTCATTGTTGATAGATTGACCAAGTCTGCTCATTTCTTCCGATCGAGAAACTTATACACTTGAACGTCTTGCTCAGATGCACATAAACGAGATTGTAAGATCTGCATGGTATCTTGCGGTATCCATAGTCTCCGATCGAGACCCAAGATTCACTTCACGATTTTGGGTTAGTATGCAAAAAGCTATGGGCGCGAGACTTACGATTTAGTTCGGCATATCATCCTCGGGACGGACGGACGATCGGAGAGGACTATTCAAACTCTTGAAGATCTATTAAGACTCTGTGTCCTTGATTTCAAGGGAAGTTGGGACAAGTTCTTACCATTGGTGGAGTTTTCATATAACAACAGTTATCAAGCAAGTATTGGCATGGCTCCATTCGAAGCGTTGTATGGAAGAAAGTGTCATTCTCTAGTATGCTGGGATGAGGTGGGTGAAGCAACGTTGTTGGGACCGGAGTTGGTACTTATGACTACGAAAAAGATTCAAACGATCCGACAACGTATAAAAACCTCACAAAATCGACAAAAGAGTTATGCTGATCTTCATCGAAAGGACGTGGAATTCGATATAGGAGATCATGTGTTGTTAAGAGTTGCTCCATGGAAAGGAGTTACAAGATTTGGAAAGAGAGAAAAACTTAATCCTCGATTCATCGGTCCATTTTTAATCCTCAATCGAGTAGGAATCGTGGCCTATAGACTCGCTTTTACTGCTTAAGTATGTCTTCGTGTTCATAACGTTTTCACATATCCATGTTACGTAAATATGTGAAAGACCCGAACCACATTATTGAGTTAGAACCCATTTAAATAGCGAAAGATTTGACGTATGAAGAGGTTCTGTTCAAATCTTGGATAAGAAGGAACATATTCTACGCTCGAGGTTATACCTCAAGTCAAAGTTTTGTGGAGGAACCACGATGTTGAAGAAATGACTTGGGAGTTAGAATCTAAAATGAAATCAAGGTATCCTTACCTCTTCGACATACCAGTGCGTACTCTAATTTCGAGGCAAAATTTCATAAGAAAGGAGGTTGTAAGACCCCAACTTTTATAAATAAAGATGAATTTTTTATAAATATTATTTTTGAATATTATGGAATAAATTTGATATAATGTTATAGTTTTGGGTAATATTTATAAATTTTGCAAAGTAAGCAAATTGTTATAAAATATTAGTTTGGTGGGGAATATTCTTTTTTGTCGGGAAATATTAAATTTACTCAATCATTAGTGGACCCCACAAGCGGAAGTATTGTCGATGAGTTAGAAAAAGACAAAATTATCTTTCTATAAAAATAACTTGCAGAGGTGTTACCGTTAAAAGCGTTGAACTACCCGGTAGTAAAAAGTACGATGTCTACGTAGTTGTATAGTAGCACACGATATTGATTATTGATGTTTACGTGAGAAGTCACTCAATTATATGCTCAATTATTGCTTTCAATAATTCTTTGCGTCATATCTCTTATATTATTGATTCAATTATTGTCACAAAGATTATCATTTGTATAATATGTTATAATATTAAATCAATAATTGAGACGACAAGTTATAAATGATTAATAATTGTTGAAAGATTAAATATGTGTTGATTAAAAATAAAATGATTTTTGGTAATATTTATTCAATCCTTGATATATATAAAGAGTCCGTTATGAGACGTTTGTGGAAAGTTTGATTATTTTATGGGGGGGCCATATGTCATCATCTAAGAGTCTCTTCGTCAATAGTAATTACCTTCGTCAATAGTAATCACCTTTACTAGACGTCAAACCATTTGCCGTTTCATATTACAGGCGTCGAACCACTTGTCGTTTCACATTACAGGTGTCGAACCACTTGTCGTTTCACAATCAGGCGTCGAACCACTTGTCGTTTCACATTACAGGCGTCAAACCACTTTTCTTTTCACATCACCAGTCGTCAAGCCACTTGCCTTTTCACATGGCAGGTGCTAAGCTAGAAATATTCTATAAATAGAGGCCTAGTGCTTCATTATTTTTCATGAATTCATTCAAGCTATAGAGAGAGAAAGTATAGAGAGAATAAGAAAGAAAGAAGAAGAGTATTTTGTTACTACACTACTGCAGTATTCAATCTCCTACTAAAAGTAAGGGGTGTTATTCTTTCTTATTCATGAAGAGAACTGTTGTTATTCCATTGCTTATTATTCTCGTTGGAATAACTTTGTATCGTGGTTTACCCTATACTTGGTGACATTCTTCTATTATTCTATTGGAACATCACATGCATGTGTTTTACACCTAACACTGGTTTCGTCTTTATTATTATTCTATTGGAACATCCACATGTGTGTGTTTTTACACCTACACTGGTTCCGCCTCTTTATTATTATTCTATCGGAACATCCATCGTGTGTTTTACACCGGATCTGTTTCCGTCTTTATTATTATTCATTTGGAACATCACGTGCATGTATTTTACGTGGGACTGGTTCCATTCTTTATTATTACATTGGAATATCCATGCATGCGCGTTTCACGGCCGGACTGAATTCCGTTATTTATTATTACTGTTGGAATAACTCACTGCAATGCGATCTATCGCATGCATGGTGATTTATTTTGTTATTCCATTCTTTATTATACCCGATTGGTTAAAACTTTGACTTATATACTCCATGAAATTAGTGGAATATCCTTGATATTTGCGCTTCATCCAAAGATCCTTTCATGGAAATATTCTTCTCGGTATTCTTGAATTTTACTCTACCAAGCGATATCATGTTGATATTTTGGATGTTATTGGTTCCTAGATAAATTAATTCTTGAACTTGTTTTATTGAATTCTTATATCATTGTCATCATCCTCATGTTTATATTATGTTGAAAGTCATCTGTGGCTGAGTGCATAGATGGACTTGGTATGATTATGACTGAGAGACTATTCGGTGTAATCACGACCGTAATGTGACGCTTAAAATTAGGTATACATCACCCATCTTGGGTAGTCGATACATGGTACGTAATTTAAATACAACTTACTAATATAACGTGCGTAGGTATACAATACGACATAAGCTGTGAGTTTGAATACAAATATTATCTACTAGATATTATACAAACTCAAAAGGAGTCCTCATTACAATTATTATCACACTATTTCACGTAATATGAGAGGACTACTAATGCTATCCTCCGGACCATTACTCGCTTCACGACTCGACCCAAATATGTTCTCATTTCACGAAAGAGAAATGAAAGAAAGAAAATTGAGCTCAACTAGCCCAAAGAAGAAATATTATGACTAAGATAATGCGAATAAATTATCATTAGCTTCTGACAATGATGTTAAACCGATAAAATATAATAAACATCAAGTTTAACTGCGGTGAACAAGCAATCCATTAAAAGAGTCAAGTAGAAAATAAAATCTACTATCTTTTATGATTTAAAAGGTTTTCATCATCATTATAAATTTGAGACTCGGCTTTAATAAATAATCCACATCATCGAATCACCCCACACTCTACGACCAAGGATATTCTTTAGTATCACGACCACAATTATTCATGCACTACGGGCCAAGAATAGTTGTGTATTCATTAATGGTCATGATCATGCCAACAACTCGGTCCATCAATGCACTACTCTGACCATCGAGGATTTTTACCACATCATTTGTAACATTACGATCATGATTACAATCGAATAGTCTCTCGTCATAATCATACCAAGTCCATCTATGCACTCCAGTGCCACAGATGACTTTTACCACATCATTTGTAACATTACGGTACTATGATTACAATCGAATAATCCTGTCATAATCATACCAGTCCATCCATGCTCTACAGAATACGAGATGACTTTAAAAAAATATAAACATGAGGATGATGACAATGATATAAGAATTCAATAAAACAAGTTCAAGAATTAAGTTATTCAGAACTAATAACATCCAAACTGTCACAACATGATCTTGCTTTGTGAGAGTAAAATTCAAGAATCTTTGAAGAATATTTTCATGAAAGGATACTAGATGAAGCGCAAATATCAAGGATATTCTACTAATTTCATGGAGTATAAAGTCAAAGTTTTAACCAACCGGGTATAATAAAGAATGGAATAACAAAAGAAATCACCATGCATGCGATATTGCCATAGATCGGTTATTCCAATAGAATAATAATAACGGAACCAGTCGTCGTGAAATTACTAATCGACGGGATGATCCAACAAAATAATAAATGTTGAATAATAATAAACAATGGAACCAGTCCGTGTAAAACACACATACGAGATATTCTAACGTAAATAATAAATGCGGAATAATAAATGGAACGGAACTGGTCCTGTAAAACACATGATGTGATATTCCAATGTAATAATAAAGAATGGAATAATGAAGAAGATCACCAAGTATAGGGGATTCGCGTATACAAAGTTATTCCAATAGAATAAATAAGAATGGAATAATATAAGGATTTCACCAAGTATAGGTATTCATGCAGCGTATCTGAGTTATGTATAGGGTATGCCACTTTTACAAAGTTATTCCAATGAATAATAATGAATGGAATAATGTAAGTTCTCTTCATGAATAAGAAAGAATAACACCCCTAAAGAATTACTGACAAATAATATTCCCTACCTTAGAAGAATCTAATATTGGCAAAGTGAAGTAGCGAGAATACTTTTCTTCTTTCTCTCTATATAGTTTCTCTCTGAGTTTCATGAATTCGTAAGAAAATAATGAAGGAATGAGCTTCTATTTATAGGAAAATAGAATGCATAGTAATTAATCCATGAACGGTCCAGATTGATTTACTTTAATCTGACGGTCCATATTTAAAGCAAAATCTTTTAAATAAAATATAATGTATTCTATTTATATAAAAACATTTTACTATGCAAATACTATGCAACACTATGCATAATAAAATATAATATATTTTATTTATAGAATAACTTTAATAAAGTATTCATTTTATATAAAAGATGTTTCGCTTTTATTACGTTAATAATACGAATAAAACAAAACGTTATTATCGCTATAATAATTCATATTATTAATCGACAATAATGGAATCAAACCGAGTGACTTCTCACATAAGCATCAATAATCAATCACCGCAAGTGTCTACTACGCAATCACACGTATTCTTCTTGTACTTTTTTACTACCGAGTAGTTCAACAATATCAACGGTAAAACTTCCGCCGTTATGTCAATAAAATATTTTTGTCGTTTTCTCAATCCGACAATAATTCTGTTGTGGGGTCCACCAATGATTGAGCCGTTGTACGAATATTCCTTGTTAAACCGAATATTCCCCGACCAATCGAATAATATAACCACTTGCATACTTTGCAAAATTTATAAATATTACCCACAACTATAACATTATATCAAATTTATTCCATAATATTCAAAAATAATATTTATAGAAAATTCATCTTTATTTATAAAAGCTGGGGTCTTACACGTAATGTTACAAATGATGTGGTAAAAATCCTCAGTGGCCTGTAGTGCATTGATGGACAGTTGTTGGCATGATCATGACCATTAATGAATACACAAATATTCTTGGCCCGTAGTGCATGAATAATTGTGGTCGTGATCTTAAAGAATATCCTTGGCAGAGTAGTGCGGGGGTGATTCGATGATGTGGAATATTTATTAAAGTGAGTCTCAATTATATAATGATGATGAAAAACCTTTTAAAATCATAAAAGATAGTAGATTTTATTTTCTACTTGACTCTTTTAATGGATTCTTTGGTTCATTGTAGTTAAACTTGATATTCATTATATTTTATCGGTTTAACACTTTGTTGAAGGCTAATGATAATTTATTCGCATTATCTTAGTCATAATATTTCTTACTGAGCTAGTTGAGCTCACCTTTTCTTTCACTGTTCTCTTCAGGAAATGAGAATATAACTGGGACGAGTCGGGGAACGGAGTAATGGTCCAGAGGATAGCATTAGTAGTCCTCACTATTCCGCGTGAAATAGTGTGATAATAATTGTAATGAGGACTCCTTTTGAGTTTGTATGATCTCTAGTAGACAATATTGTATTCAAACTCACGATTTATGTCAGTATTGTACAATTTACGCTTATATTAGTAAGTTGTATTTAAATTCTGTACCATGTATCTGACTACCCAAGATGGGTGATGTATACCTATTTTTGGGGGCGTCACATTAATGGTCAACATAAACTCAGCTGAAGACATGCTAAATGGGTAGCGAGCTTGCAAGAGTTCACTTTCACTTTGCGACATCAAGCAGGAAGTCTAAATCGTGTTACTGATGCGCTAAGCCGAAGAATATTACTCCTTAGTACTATGCAAGACAAGATTGCAGGGTTTGAAGTCTTCACTGAGATGTATAAAGAAGATCCTTCCTTCGGTAAGATAGTTCAAGACATACGAGAAGGTCAATAATCTGACTTTATCTTACATAAGGGGTATTTATTTTGAGGACTCCAGTTGTGTATCCTTGATTGTTCGCTTCGGCAACAGATAATAAGTGAACTTCACAAAGAAGGGTACTTCGGACGAGATAAGACATTGGCCTTAATAACAGCTGACTATTACTGGCCAAAGATCTTTAGTGATGTAAATCGCTATGTAAAAGGGTATTCTACTTGTCAGATGTCAAAAGAAGTTCTTACCAATGCAGGATTATACACCTCTTTACCTGTCCCTGAAAGGCCTTAGTGTGATGTTAGTATGGACTTTGTCTTAAGTCTGCCCCGAACTCAGAGAGCTTCAGATTCTATTATGGTTGTCGTCGATCGATTCTCAAAAATGGATCATTTCATCGCTTCTCGAAAGACCATGATGCTGCTCGGATCGCCCACCTCTACTTTCAGGAGATTGTACGCTTACATGGCGTTCCACAATCTATTACATTCGTTCGAGATACTAAATTTATGAGTAATTTCTGGAAGAGTCTGTAGGAAAAGCTCGAAACACAATTGAACTTCAACAGTGCTTACCATCCTCAGACAGACGGTTAGACCGAAGTAGTAAATCAAAGTTTGGGTAATATTTTATATAAGGTGTTTGGCCGGTAATAAACCGAAGCAATGGGATCTGGCATGTAAGACCCCGAATTTTATGAAATAAAAGTATTCAATTTTCTTATAATTATTATTTTATTTCGTAAATGGTTAAATTGATAAAAGGTTACAGTTAAGGGTGATATGTGAATTTTTTTGAAAAGTATGCAAGTTGTTATAAAATATTCGTTTGGTCGGGGAATATTCTTTTTGTCGGGGAATATTCATACGACAACACAATCATTGGTGGACCCCACAACGGAAGTATTGTCGTAGTAAGAAAAGCAGCGAAATTATCTTTTATAAAAATAACGGCAAAAGTGTTACCGATTAAAAGCTGTTGAACTACTTCAGTAGTAAAAGTATAATGTCTGGCATTGGTTGCATAAGTAGCACACGTATTGATTATTGATGTTTACGTAAGAAGTCACTCGAGTTATACTCAATTATTGCTCACGATAATTCTTTGCATCACATCTCTCATATTATTGATTCAATTATTGTCACAATTATCATCTCGTATAATATGTTATATTATTAAATCAATAATTGAGACGACAAAGTTATTCATATTATTATTTGTAATATTGACAATGTCTAGAAGTTACATCGAGGAGAGGTTAGATAATCTAATCATACGCTACGATAGGAGAAATCCTTATCGGAAAGCCCCTTTTTCTGGAACGACCGATTGTTAAATATTGTGAGTTATAATATTAATAATGAATAAGTTCGTGTTGATTAAATATGAAATTGATAGTTTCATTGCGTTGGGATTATTAATGTTAGTGGAAATCGATATTTATTTCGATGATAATTAATGTGTGGAAGTTATATTGACCAATCGAGTAATTAATCGGATAAATGAGCAATTAATTGCTATTAATTCACATACTTATAACTATGTGTTCACATGTGTGTACTATTGATTCACATGATTTACTATTAGGGAAGTTGGTGCAAGATTGATAATACTTGCATGACTAAATTAAAAATGGAGGTATAGTTGAAGGTACTATACTGTAATTAATTTTTTTACATGTTTAGAACTATTGAGTCACATGATTTACTATTGATTCACATGATTTACTATTAGGGGAGGTAGTGCAAGTTTGATAATACTTGCAGGACTAAATTAAAAATGAAGAAAAATAGGAAGGTATTATATTGTAATATTTCGAGCCCCAAAATGTGCAATTATTGAAACTATATTTTCCTATAAATAGAAGCTCATTCTTCCTTTATTTCTCACCAATTCACTAAAGCTATAGAGCAATTATTATAGAGAGAAATTATAAAGAGAAAGAAGAAGAAATAAGTCTCACTCCTCACTATTCCAATATCCAGCTTCTTCTAAGGTAAGGGTATTATTCTTTCGTATTCATGAAGAGAGCTATTGTTATTCCATTCTTTATTATTCTCATTGGAATATCTTGTATGCATGCGGATTACGCGTGACACAGTTCCATTCTTTATTATTCATTGGAATAACCATGCATGCGCGGTCTATCGCATGCACGTGAATTTCATTGTTATTCCATTCTTTATTATTCTCGTTGGAATATCATGTACATGCGGATTACGCATGACCGGTTCCATTCTTTATTATTCATTAGAATATCCGTCATGCGGATTACGCATTTACTTGGTTCCATTCTTTATTATTCTCGCTGAAATATCACATGCATGCATTTAATTACGCATTTACTTCGTTCCATTCTTTATTATTACATTGGGAATAACTTGATGCGTATGGTCGATCTATCGCATGCACGGTGAATTCTTCTCATTATTCCATTCTTTATTATTCATTGGAATAACTTTTATACATGTGGATTACTGCATATACATGGTGAATGATCCTTCGTTATTCATTCTTTATTAAATTGTGAAAATGATCTGTCTACGTGGATTACCGCATGGTGGGTGAAAATCCATTTACAGTTTCATATATTCTATTATACTCATCTGTGATATCATTTCTTTTGTATTCGTCATGAAATATCGTTTTCTTTGGTATTTTTCTATTACAAGTTACTATTCACCTGATTACTATTTACTCTGGTATTATTCACCCGGGTATTCGGGGTACTTTTCATGTCGGAGTACTATTTACGAGTTACTATTCACGGGTTACTATTCACTCTAGTATCATTCACTCGGGTATTCGGGACACTTTTTTGTGTCTGGTACTATTCATGTGGTACTTATTCTCAAGTACTATTCACGAGATACTATTCACTTTAAAAATATATTTCTTTTATGTCCAAATTATTTTTGGTACATGAATATTATTCTTGAATTTTACTCTACAAAGCAAAGATTATGTTGACAATTTGGATGTTATTGATTCTGGATAAATTAAATTATAAATCTTTAAAATTTATCCTTGAACTTGTTTTATTGAATTATAATGTCATTGTCATCATCCTCATGCTTATATTTTGATTAAAGTCATCTTTGGCTTACGTGCATAGATGGACTTGGTATGATTATGACCGGGGATTATTCGGTATAATCATGACCGTAATGTGACGAATGATGTGGTAAAAGTCCTCATTGGCACCTGTAGTTCATTGATGGATAATTGTTGGTATGATTATGACCGAGGATTATTCTAAGTATAATCATGACCATTAATAATTACATGAATATCCTTGGTAGTAGTGCGGGGATGATTCGATTTTATTTATTGTCGAGTCTCTCGGCGATAAAGTTGATGAAAACTTTTAAATCATAGAAGATAGTAGATTTTATGCTCTACTTGACTCTTTTAATGGATTGCTTATTTTCGCTGCAGTTGTTGATCTAAAACTTGTTGTCTATTATATTCTATCAGTTGTTATACTATTGAAGGCTAAGGATAATTTATTCTGTATTATCTTAGTCAAAATATTTTTTACTGGGTTAGTTGAGCTAACCATTTCTTTCATTATTCTCTTCAGAAAATGAGAATATAGCTGGAACGAGTCAGGGAATGGAGTGATGGTCCAGGATAAGTGGCTTTAGTAGTCATCACTATTCTACGGAATAATGTAATAATAATTGTAATGAGGACTCCATTGAGTGTGGATATTGTCTAGATGACAATATTCTTGTTTAAACTCTTAGCTATGTTTTGTCGTATTTTGCACGACGGTTGTTTAAAGAAGTTTGTATTTGAATTTATGTACCATATATCTGGCGACTCAAGATGGGTGATGTATACCTATTTTGGGGGCATCACATGGCGCTTTCTCAAGCAGAGTTTGCTTATAACCGTTCAAAGAGTCGGACCACTAACATAAGTTCTTTTGAGATAGTTTGTGGTCAGAACCCTTATGGAATCTTAGATTTAGTTCATGTTCCTCGAATTGGTCGAGTACACCCCAAAGCGGAAGAAATGACATATCATCTTCGGGTTATCGATGATCAAGTATACAAATCCGTTTCGAAAAACAACACTAAATACAAGGATCGGGTTGACAGTCATCGTTGTCAGGTTGTTTTTAAAGTTAGAGATCTTGTTTGGGCCGTACTTACCCGTGATCGGTTTCCTGTTGGTGATTATAGTAAACTTAAGGATCGAAAAATTGGTCCTTGTGAAATTCTGTAGCGAATCAACGATAATGTTTATTGGTTACACATTCCTAGTCATCTGCGGACTTCAGATGTTTTCAACGTTAAACATTTGAGCCCTTGTTTTGAGCAATCTGCTGAACAAACTGAGAACTCGATGACGAGTTTTTCTCAACCTGGGGTGACTGATGCAAGATGGTCCGAAACCGAAGATACCGAACTATCGGATTATATTGATGGCCTTGGAATATCATGAATTAGATGATCGTCACAAACGAAGAGGTCATTAAACACCTTCGACATTAACACCTTCGGCTTCGGGTGATGGAATGGTGTCCTGACTTCGGGAGTTCGACAGATTAATAGTTTATTTGCTTTCTATTCCTAATTCCTATTTAGTTCTTTAATTAATAATATTTTATTATTAGCGAGTTTGTTATTTTGATAGGCGTTGTTTCTGTAAAAATAGAAAGTTTATTATAATCTTTTTCACATCCCTAGAAGAATTTTATTTCCATATTATTTTCATATCTCTAGGAAGATTTTAGAGTTACTTGGAGATAAAATTTTGCTAAGCTATAAACCAGGCTTGTGGGTTGAAATAAAGGGACTTGATTTTGATAAATATATTATACACATTAGAAAGATTTCTTTGTATTTTTTTTGATGAACCTCTTTTTTTTCTGTGAATTTATTTATTTACTTACCTCACAAAATAATCATTATCCGGCCCGACCTTAGTTTTCTAGTTTTCTTTTGGCCTATATTGCACCAAAAAAGAAAACAGTATGGTACAAAAGTTTTAAAGTTTTGGGCAAGGTCTTGCCCCATTTTTGAATAAATTAAGAATAAATAGTTGACTTACAACTAATTAAAAACTAGTAAAAAGAAAGAATTTGACAAGGGTGTAAACGAAAAGAGTTATTTTTTTGGGGGGAAACGGTAAAAGAAAAAAGTTGTAACTTGTGCTGGGACTAAGAAAAAGGTTGAGGAATTAGCTGTATATGATGAGATCGACATTTTTCATTAAACAAACAACAAGAACAAAAAAGTGGGTCAAATCTACGTATAGATTGGACGTAGGAAAATGAAATGAATAATTTTTTAGTATTTTAAATGTATGTCTGGTAGATTGTGAGGAGAGTAGTGTGATTGAATGACATAATTAATATCACATTCATTATTTTAATTGAAATAAATTTCATTTCACTAGCCGCCACATGAAATGAAAATCAAAGAAATCAAAAGAATTTTCATTCTCTCGAATGATTTAATTATCAGCCGAAATAATCTTCATTTCATTTACTATTTCATTTTTCAATTCAAATCGTAAGATTATAGTAGCAGTGGTAGTAGACTAGTAGTAGCAGACCAAAAGCTTCTCCCTCTCGTAGGAATTTGCAGTCAGTCCAAAAGCTTGCCTTCTGCATGCCTGCCTCTCTCTCTCTCTCTCTCTCTCTTCTATGGGATCACGTAAATATATATTTTATGTCGTCCTCCTCTTTCTTTCTGCATGCTCTCAATTCTGATCAGCTTTTTCCAATTCCCGCTCCTTTTCTTAATTTTAATAACATGCATGAATTTACATAATTTTTTAATGTAATTTCTTTACGTGCGTGTCCTACTTAATCTACTAGTTTTCATATCAACAATTTGTCAACATTAATCTTTGCTTTGCATGCCAAGTTTTTTGTGTTTTTTCCCTCTCTCTGTACGATATATATATCCATCCCTATGGGCTAGCTATGGCTGTGCATGGGAATTCATCTATAATATTTCAACAGCTAATTAATTACAGCTCTTAATTTAATATTCCTATGGGCTAGCTATGGTCTTTTTTAACCGTTTAAACTTTTAGATGAACTGTTTATTTAATATCAGAAGTCTGTTTCGTCAACATCTTGTAAAATGTAAATATTGGAATGAACAAATAGGTAAATCATTATAGGATCAAATTCAAATTATTAATTTAATATCCACCTATTTATTTTTATTTTTATTTTTTTTTGTAATTGTTGCGCATCGTGACCCACGTACATGAGATATATGTACTACATTTCAGAATAAAGAAGATGGAATATGTGAAGAAAGATTTTAGGGAAAGCAAAGAGCACATAAAACAAATATTCTGTCCTTAGTTTCTAAAAGTGACTTAATTATATAGATATAGCTCAAATTAGAATGCGTGATAGATATGATACTATATATATATATATATATATATATATATATATATATATATATATATATTTCTAGATCTTAAACATCACTTCATTTCTAATATTGTCATGCCTGTGTTGTTAGGTTCCATATTTCACAAATTATTTCATTAATTGGCCTGTCCTGAAAAGTATTACATTGTTTTTAATTAGTTCTAGCTAGACAGTTTTAATTTACCCATATTAAGTTCGAGAAAGTGTTTTATATGTGGACAAATCTACGACCAAATTAGATTACGAGTTGCATAGAACTCTAAAATTTTATCAACTCATTCTTAATTCTAAAAGTTTTGATGCGCATAAAGAATATTTCATGCAGCATAATTCCAAATGCAAAATTATTCAAAGCAAATTCATGCTTTTTTCTACTTTTCCAAATGTTGTTGTTTTTCTTTATATATATATATATATATATATATATATATATATATATATATATATATATATATACACACACACGGATCAGTCCCACTCTCGGACTTGATCAAATCCGACCTATTTTTTTAAAACAACTAATTTTTTTTTTAATATTTTATGGGCTCAATTTTTATATAATACGATTATTTTGGATGTGATTTGGATACGTATAACAAAAGCAGGTATGTACAGATGCATGCAGATTGATTGACATACATTTTTAGTATATGATCCAAATCATCTTAAAACATGTAGATATGGAAAATTTTAGGCCCATAAAATATTAAAAAAAATTTAGTTATTTTAAAAAAAAGCAAAATAAAAATAAAAAAAAATTACAGATTTTAAGAAAGTTAAAGAGTCCGGATAGGAACCTGATTATATATATATATATATATATATATATATATATATATATATATATATATTTTACAATCTCAATCATTTATTAGAAAGTGCAGTGGGGTAAGAAAAAGGGTAGGGAATTGAAGGATACCTAGCGAGAGCAATTAAAAAGGAAAGTTGAAGTCTTTTTATGTGTATGCATTTTGTCCTTAAATTAAATTTGCTTTGAGTCTCATGCTTTTGCCGGGAGGAATGTTGGGGTAGGTGGTTCTTGTGGCCCTTTGAGTCTCTACTCCAGACAAATTTATAAAGTTATGGGAATGGTCCCAACGGCTACTACTCTTTCTATCTTTTTGTCTCTCTCTCACACACACTGACACACACAGTTTATATATATAATATATATATCTATCTTAATAAAACAGGACTCAATTCAAATTTTTTCATTTGACAAATCACAACAATGGCTCTGATGTCATCTCACTTAATCTAATGGCTCATACTCCATCTTAGACTAAAAAAAAATCCGGCCCAAACTCACCCTTCACCTACACGCTAACCCTCTCTAATCTTTTCTTCTCTCCCTTACATAGCGTCAAAATCTTTTCTTCTATCCCTTACATAGCGTCCCGTCAAAATTTGGGGAAATGAATAGAGAGAGCACTTTCGTCGGAGTAGATAGAGGTCGGTCATGGCCGTAAACAACATCCGTATCGTCACCTTCCGATTCCTCTGCTGCCCCTTCAGGTATGTTTATTCAGATTCTCATGTTGTACTCTTGAGCAATTTGCTAGCACAGTTGTAGAAATTAGGGCACCTCAATTTTTGGCTTTCTTCATTTTTATTTGAAATTTTACTGTAGAAATCTGCATATTTGCTCATTTTGTTTACTTCTTTCTTTTTCTTTTTTTTTTTTTTGGGGGGGGGGGGGTTATTTGCTCATATTATTTGTTGGACTGTTTTGGTAAACCATGTACTGTGCTCACTGATTTGTGTGTTTGGCATGCAGTGCCTTTCCTCAAATTGCTCAGCGGTTTGTGCTCACTAATATGTACTTTGCTTTGGCCTGCAGTGCCTTTCCTCTAAAAGATGATGCCTTTCCCTGCTTTTGTGTTTCTGAAGTTATTTTCTTTGACATATTACTGCATTCTGATTGGAAATTTTAACGGCGGTTCAAAATGTAGGATTTTTCACATGAATAGAATTATCTCCAGTAATTTTTCCTGCATGACATTTTCATTGTCTCTGTTCTGTGCTTCTCTTTGTTCTGGTGAATATGATGCAAGTGAAGCTTATTGTGGATTTAATAATATTAGTTGACAACTAAATCAAAGGGGAAACAAACTGAAAGGCTTTTTTGTTGAACTAAATCAAGCTGCAGTTATCCCAAAAACTAAAATCAAAATATTATTTAACATTTTGTTTGTGAATTTGGGAGGAGAGTGAATGAAAAGAAATATTATGATTTAATGTATTATTTAACATTTAACATATTATGTACTAGAACGTTTGATTTGTCAACATATTTTTGATTTGTACTAGAGAAAGTTGAAACTTGGCTGGCTTGAGACCTACCATTATTGACCTTTTCAATTAATCATGTTTTTAGGATGAGTGAAAGTTTCTTTAATTCTTATTCTTCAGTTTGTGGTGGTTCATATTATGGTTTATTAATCAGGTCGTTTGTTGAATTCATAGTTGAAATGTTTTTGTGACTTAGCTGAGGCTACCATGAAGTTTGGAAGGCGTGATTACATTGTAGTTCACCCAAGTAAAAATCTAATTACATAGTTGAATTCATAGTTGAATTGTTTTTGTTGTAGGAACGCCTTATCCGAGCGATGATCCTTTCAAACCTCCTAAGGTATGTTAACCTCCTCAGAAACATAGTTTTCTTAAATTCAAGAGTTTCTGAACTGTTGAAACTTCAATTGCTGGTTTTTATAGCTCACTTTTTAATTGCTCTGTTTCTGTTCATTTTTATGTTATTTATTCAGCTATATGTATGTCAGAAATAACTCTTATTTAATTTTTTTTTTGTTCAATTTCTCACTTTTGAGACGTAAAGATCGATTTTTGTGTTGGTATAAATTTAAAATAGTTTTTGTTTTAAAAATATTTTTTGTTCCGAGCAGTACTTTTGTTACTTGATTGGTTGTAGAAATTGTGGGGCAAATGATAGAAATGTGCACTTCAACTTAGCTAATTAATACAAATAATAGAAATGTGCACTTCACCCAAATGTCTGGATAATATTTTTTAGAAGTCTTATGTATTTTAGAAATCTTTGTCAATGACTGTCGTTTTACTTATCTGGTTATGATTGCTTTTCAGAAGAACTCTATATTCTTATCTATATCTATTTCATCATAGCTTGAAATATTTAACCGAATATTTAAGTCTTTCTTATAAAATAATCAATACAAAGAATATTTAAAGTCGACGAAAGCTTTAGTTTTTAAATGTTTGTGTTTAATTTGTGTGTTTTAAAATTGTTTTAAAATACACAAATTTGGATGTTTAGATTTGTTTTAAATTTGTGTTCTCACTCTATCTCTCTCTCTCTCCTCTCTCTTTCACAACAGTCGCACACACACACAACAACAACACACATTTGGGTGTCTTTTAATTTGGTTATTTTTATTTTTATTATGAAATAGGTTTATAGTTATTATGACAAAGATTTGTTTATTATGCATGTTAGGATGGAATGGATGTTGAGTTGGTTATTATTGAGTGTTCATTTTGTGAAATTTATAAGCTAATTTAGGTTGTCCTTTTCCTTAATTTTCGTTCTGAAATTTATGTTTGATTAAATGCATGTTAATTGTATGAAATTTATTGTGTAGCTACAACCGTTTCAACTGCACAATCATCGATCAATGGATGAAGTTGTTATATTTGATAGTGTAAATTTATCATCTGATTAACTCTATCTAAATATATCTTATTGATTTTTTTAATAACTTATTTGTTTTAATTTATTTTCATTAATGTCGTGACAGATGGATGACAACTTAGAAAATACAGTATGATAAGTTTTTTTTACTAATCATTTTCTTACCTTTTATCTAATCTTTTTACCCGCTTATTTACTATTCATTGTTTTTTTGTATATAGGTTCAAAGATTTCGTCATAATAATGTAGGAGTGGTAATTCGCAATGAATATGAATTAAATTGTCTCCGTATACATGAGGTAGTGTATCCTCACACCTAATTCTCAAACATTTTTTCTTTTTTTTTTCTTTACTTTTGAGTAGCGTTTTCTTACGAAGGAGAAAAAAGGTCTAATACTTTAATAGAATGCCAAATTTAAGGGGAAAGAAAAAGCTACCTCTTCTAGCCAAGGAACAAAAATAAAGATTGCCAACCCAGTATCACTTTTAATCCTATTCTTTTATTTAAAACGTTTTCTTTGTCAATATGTTTTTGGTTTGCCTCATTTGTCAATATATTTGAGTAACTATGATTTTTTTATATTTTTACCAGTTTTGTAGTTAAGAGTAAAAGTTTTTTAAGCTTAATGTTGATTTGTAGCCTTTAAGCTTTTGTTATGACATATAATTTGAATCTTTTGTTGGGTCCTATTTTTTTAAACTCAAAATTCTTTTGAACATTCCATAATTTGAAGTATCGATCAATAATGAAACCTCAACCCTTCTCAGTAGTTTAAAGCATATTTTGATCTTATTTATTGCATACCTTTTAAGCTGTTAAATTCAATATGATATTGATCGAGTATATTAGTACTATAGAACAAAACTTTTATTATAATTATAGTGTTCATAAATGGTTAGGTAGATAGTTTTGTTAATGCAACACTTTATTGTCATGTCAATTAGGACAACTTATGCTATGACAATCAATAAGGCCCAAGGACAATCTGTCATGTTCATTGGGATTGATTTGCGAACACCTATTTTTAGTCATGTACACCTTTATGTGGCACTATCTAGATGCACATCTGCGGATCGTATAACATCCTCCTTCCTAAGATGGGTCGAATTGCACCACAAATATTGTTTACCCAGAAGTTTTATTATGATATTCTTACAACAATTAAATGGTATAGTTTAAACAAGTTTATTTCTACTAAATTATGTAATCTTTCCAACATTTCAACTTTTAATTTTACAATGAGGTTCATTCTTTGTAGGATTGGAGTGAATTTGTCAATCGAGAACAATAGAATATATCTGATGGACCGTTGTGGATGGGGTAAGCGTAATCAAGTAAATCTACTTTTATGTCAACGCATCAAAATAATTTTACTATTCCTATATTATAAATAGTGTTAATTTAATTGTTTATGTAAATAATATAGGTGGTTGTGTGTGAGACCCCAGATTTTATCAATAAAGATTTAAATTTTGTCAAAATAATTTTAATATTATGGTGTGAATTTGAGATAATATTATAGTTGTGGGTAGTATTTATAAATTTTGCAAAGTATGCAAGTGGTTATATTATATTCGATTGGTCGGGGAATATTCGGTTTAGTAGGGAATATTCGTGCAACTACTCAATCATTGGTGGACCCCACAATGAAATTATTGTCGGATTGAGAAAATGACAAAAATATTTTATTGAAATAACGGCGGAAGTTTCTACCGTAATTCTTGTTGAACTACTCGGTAGTAAAAGTAAAAATGCGATGTCGTGTGGTTGCATAATAAGCACACGGTATTGATTATTGATCTTTATGTGAGAAAGTCACCACCGGTTTGATTCCATTATTGTCGATTAATAATATGAATTATTATAAGCGATAATGACGTTTTGTTTTATTCAGATTATTAACGTAATAAAATGCGAAACATCTTTTATATAAAATAGAATACTTTATTAAAGTTATTCTATAAATAGAATATATTATATTTTATTATGCGTAGTGTTGCATAGTGTTTTTTTGTAGTGTTTTTTGCATAGTAGTATTGCATAGTGTTTGCATAGTAAAATGTTTTTATATAAATAGAATATATTATATTTTATTTAAAAGATTTTCTTTAAATATGGATAGTCAGTTAAAGTAAATCAATCTGGACCGTTCATGGATTAATTCTTATGCATTCCATTTTCCTATAAATAGAAGCTCATTCCTTCATTATTTTCTTACGAATTCATTGAAACTCTAGAGAGAAAATTATAGAGAAAAGCTATAGAGAGAAAATTATAGAAAGAAGAAAGAGTATTCTCGCTACTTCACTACTTCTATATTCAGTTCTTTTACGGTAAGGGTGTTATTCTTTCTTCTTGAAGAGAACTTACATTATTCCATTCATTATTATTACATTGGAATAACTTTTGTAAAAGTGGCATACCCTATACATAACTCATGTCACGCCAGGCGTACCTATACTTGGTGAAATCCTTATGTTATTCCATTGCTTATTATTACATTGGAATAACTTTTGTATACATGATTTACCTATACTTGGTGACATTCTTCTATTATTCTCATTGGGAACATCCCGTCATGCATGTGTTTTACACCGCACACAGTTCCGCTTTTTATTATTCTGTTGGAACATCCCGTGCATGCATGTGTTTTACAATCGGACCGGTTCCGCCTTTATCATTCTGTTGGAATATCCTATCCGTGTGTTTTACACCGGATCTGGTTCCATCTTTAATATTCTTTGAACATCCCATCGGTTGTGAATTTCACCGACCGGTTTCCGTTATTATTATTACATTGGAATAACTTTTACATGAAATCCGCATGCATGGTGATTTTTTTGTTATTCCATTATTTATTATACCCATTGGTTAAAACTTTGACTTCTATACTCCATGAAATTAGTAGAATATCCTTGATATTTGCGTTTCATCCATATCTTTCATGGAAATATTCTTCCGATCATTCTTGAATTTTACTCTCTGAAACAATGATCGTGTTGACAATTTGGGCGTTAATAATTCATGGATTAAATAATTCTTGAACTTGTTTTATTGAATTATTATGTCATTGTCATCATCCTCATGTTATATTATGTTATCTTTGCTTACGTGCATAGATGAACTTAGTATGATTATGACCGAGGATCATTCGGTATAATCACGACTTGATATAAATGATGTGACAAAAGTCCTCGATGGCACATAATGCGATGATGGATAGTTTTGGTATGATTATGACCGGGGGTGATTCGGTATAGTCATGACCATTGATAATTTGATGAAAATCCTTGGCCGCGGTACGGGGATGATTAGATATGGTGGTTTATTTATAAAAATGAGTCTCAAATGATAAAAATTGATGAAAACCTTTTAAAACCTAAAAGATAGTAGACTTTATTCTCTACTTGACTCTTTTAATGGATTGCTAATTCATTGCAGCTTAAACCGGTTGTCTATTGTATTTTATCGGTTTAACAACATTGTTGAAGGCTAATGATAATTTATTACGCATTATCTTAGTCATAATATTTCTTCTTCGGCTAGTTGAGCTCACCTTTCTTTCACTGCTCTCTTGAAATGAGAACATAAATTTTGACGAAGTCGGGGAACGAAGTAATGGTCCGTAGGATAGCATTAGTAGTCCTCACTATTCAGTGAAATAGTGTGATAATAGTTGTAATGAGGGACTCCTTTTGAGTTTGTATAATATCTAGTAGACAATATTTGTATTCAAACTCACGATTTATGTCATATTTATACCTACGGCGATTAGGTTAGTAAGTTGTATTTGAATTTATGTACCATGTAAGTGGCGACCCAAGATGGGTGGCGATACCTAATTTTGGGGGCGTTACATTGTGCATTCTCCTCATTGGGCAAAGTGTGTTTGTATTGATACGAGGACATGAAGAGAAGGTTTAAAGGGATGAAAAAGACATTTAAGAGAATTAAATGATATGCAATCCAGTACTGACATGTCCACCTTTGGCGATTACTAACCTACCATTAATTGACCAAACAATTGTCTAGGTGTGAAAGTCTCTCTTACTAAGACTATATTTATCTACTTCTCATGTAGACACACACACACATAATATATGCACAAAACACACACATAATCAGAATTGAATCAAACACACGCAAAAATCAAGCTCACACACCATTAAGCAAATGAACCGTTTGTTGAAATAGTACTAAGAAAACTTTATTTGTTGTAAAGTCCATATCTTTTCTAAAAAATGATTAATTGTTACAATCTCTCTAAATTCTTACTTATATCAAACTAATTCATTCCCCCTACATACAAATATGTGTGCTCATTTGTTTTTTAGATAATTCAGGGTAAAGTAAGGGGTCTTATGTTTCGGATTTACAATTGTTTTATTCTGACTTACCTATTTCGATAATTTTTAAATTTCAGGTATATATTGAAGGATACATGATGTAAGTTGTAAATAATATACTTGGTGTAAGCTGTAAAGTAAAAGGTTTTATGCTCAACATGTTGTTTCTCTATTTTCTGTATGTATGTATTTTTTGTGTTCCGCCTTTTGTAAATTTAACTAATTATACTTGGTTATGATGATTTTGGGTATGGAATGATGGTTTTTTTGGTGGTTTGGATATGTATGGATGATTGTAAGTTTTGTAAACAGGTTTAGATTTTTCTGGATATCTATTTTTAAAAGAAATTCTGCCGAATTTTTTCGAAATTAGTAGCAACTAACTTGATGTTTTGGTGGTTGGATGTGTTGATGATTGAGTATGATTTAATTTCTTCATGTATGTATTTTTCTGTTCCGTATTTTGTAAAGTTAATTAATTATACATGGTTATTATGATTTTGGGTATAGAATGATTGTTTTTTTGGTGGTTTGGATATGTATGAATGATTGTAAGTTTTATAGACAGGTTTATATTTGTCTGGATATCTATTTTTAAAGGAAATTTTGTTTAATTTTTTTAAATTAGTAGCAACTAAACGATGTGTATTTTGTCTGCATTCGTCTTTTGTAAAGTTACCTAATTATACAGGTTTATACAGGTTTAAAATTTTTTAGATATCTATTTTTAAAGGAAATTATACCTATTTTTTTTAAAATTAGTACCGACTAGCTCAATGTTTTGGTAGTTGGACATGTGTTGATGATTGAATATGTATTAATTGTTCAATAATAGTATGATGAATTGTGGTGGTATGTGTCTTTAAGTAATATAATATTTTCCGAATTTTAATTTCATTTTATTTTACGCCGTGCCTTTAGGCACGGGCATATACTAATATATATATATATACTACTACTACCTACCTCCGTCTCAAATTTATTATAACATATTTTTTAGTGTGCAACAAATTTTGAGACGCCACAAAAAATATATTAAAACAATTTACTAGACATACATAATATACTTAATAATATAATATTTGGAGATATACTAAAATAAATAAATATAAATATTTAAATATAATTTTAGCACGTTTTAAATTCCGTACTACAAACACTAAAACATTTGTTGTAATAAATCTGGAATGGAGGAGTAATATTGGAGTACTACTATATATGTATATATTCAAGATCAGGGTAACTACATAGTAAAAGAAAACTAGCTTGTATAGTCATATTAGGAAGAAGGGGCCCAAAGACAGAAAACATGCAAAGCTTATATAATGTTCATATCAAATTTACTAGGGTTTCTACCATTGACATTTAAATTTTTGTATCTATATGCTTTTTTTATTAATGGCTGTAAATTTGAAATTTGAAAGTTTTTTCTTTTGGGACCATAAGAGTATGATTCATAACAGTAGAAAGAGATATATACCACATGCATGCATAGAGATGGGATATATCCTTTGGAGAGGATTAATTAGGGTTGTGTCCTTAAGCCACCTCACTTCATTAATAGCAAGCATATGTACAGGATTATCTTTTTTAGTAAGACCACTGTGAGGACATTCTGTTGGAGCAATTTTAGAAGTTAATTAAGGTCCCCAAGAGGGGCAGATAGAACCATTATGTTTACTAGTCACTTGCAAGTTACTACCTATTTAATTTGGGGTGATTTACATATTCTATTACATTTTTAAAAATAAATACAACAAAAGTGCCCTCATAAAACTTTTACACAACTAATACACTTTCAAATTTATTTACAATACTAGTACAAGTAGGATTCCTTAATTTAGGGAATTAATATTCAATTAGGATTCTTTAATTTAGGGTTTCTTCTCTCTCCTCATCTATGTATAACAACTGCAACGTACAAAATCTCCATTACATCCCCATCGCCACCTACAATAAATCTCCTATTCGATTTCCTGCTTCTGATGCTCATGATCACGAGTCCTCTTCTTCTTCATTTTAAAATGGCCTCCTGATAACCTTGTTTTCATCTGTATATATTCAATTTGCCATTCATGTGTATTTAGCCAAAATAAGAGGGAAGCGAGAAACTTGTTATGGATGGGCGGAGGTGCCCAAAAAAAGAACATTCTGGTATCTTGGTTCTATTATTATGGAGAGAGAGAGAGAGACTAACAAAGATGTTAACCATATGATTAAAGTGGATGACTAATATGGAAAGGTGCCTCGGGGTTGTTGTGTAGTGAGGTTATGCTCTATGATTCAGAGTGTTTGGCTGTAAAGAAACAACAGCGAAGATGCACGAGGCTTGAACCATTTTCTTCTTTATTAATTTGGGTTTCATTGGTTTGCTAGAATTTAAGTCCTGTAGGCAGAGCTACTTCTGAGAGAAAAAGAAATTACGTAATGTTATCAAGAAATTCAAGAGAAATTGCAGAGACATGCTTCGGAGAATAATAATACAAGTGAGGATTCAAATCTTGGATGATGGTAACCAAACCTTCATATCTAGATAACCAAACCCATCATATGAAAGTAACCAATCAACCTCTACACTTTAAATTTTTTCTTAAATACAAATTTGGTTACCAAACCTTCGAGATCGAGTAAGCAAACTTTCGTACCAAAGGTAACAAAACCTTCATACCAAAGTAACTAATTCACATCCACACCTTTAGTTTTTTCATAGTGCGGTTTAGTAACCAAACCTTCGACCATACATAGTAACCATTCAATTTTATCAAGTTATCAATTTCGTTTGAATGTGATGCGATTGGTAACCAATCATTCATTCAAAGGTAACCATTTTATTATTTATGAGTAACAAAGTATTTATAAAAAAAATCGAACATTAATAATTATATTTATTTATTTTAAATTTTTTGTAGACTGAATCTTCTTCTTATTCTCATTGGCGTTTTGGACAATGAAATTGCCATGGCAGTGTAGCAATGGTGTAAAGCAATGAGTGTAGCGGCGGTGTAAGCGGACTATTATTTCAAGTGTATGTGAGGAGATGAAGATTTGAATTTGAGTATTTAAATTTGAATTATTATTTTGAATTTGAATTTATTTTTGTTGTTAGATCCAAATATTTGAATTTGAATTATAGCAGTTATTTGTCCTTGATTTTAGGTTTCCTTATTAATGTGAATTGTACTATTTTTATAATAATTACCTTCTTTTTGTAATTATTTAGTTGATGCATTTTTCTTGTAATTACTTTCTATTTGTTGTATACTTACGTAAAGGACCCTTTAATTTGTGAGTCTTGTTTAGAAGGGAAGGGAAAGTTTGGACCCTTCCCTTCTCCTTCGATCCTAATATAAGACTCACAGACAGATAGTTAATTAATCGTACTTAAGATAGGGTTGGATTTGTTGAATAAAAATGTGATATAATACAATAAGTTGCTCTTTTCAATTTTTAATAATATATATGAAGTTGTTCAAAATGAGTTATAATTAATGGGTAATTGACAACTTCTCCAAATATGTGTTATTTTTAAAAGGGATTCTTATATATTCAAGACAGATGGAATACATACTTAAACCTAATGTGTCTCCTTAATTAGCAGAAATGTCTTCCTTGTATAATTAACTACAAGTTTTAGGTATTGATCATGCCCTACTCTAGAAAAATACTAATTAGTAACATACAAGGGCATTTTAATTAATTATGGGGGAAAATAATTTTTCTGTTTGAAAAGATTTAAGGAAATACTAAAAGGAGGTGAAGAAAGAGTAGAATAAAATACATGTGTAAAATGAGCTAAAATGATAGTGTGACAGCTTTTAATAGCCTAACAGTGGAACACATTACAAGTTCAAGCAACTAACCATGCCCAAAGAAAAAAGTCCAAGCAGCATAAAATTCAAATTAAGAGCTTCTATATTTATCAGAAGTATGAACATCAAGCCACATGCATCCCACGTTTGAGATCAGAGAGAAGCAGAAAAGTAATTTCAAATTATCAAAGAAGTAGAGTTTCAAGGGAATTTTTCTTCTTTTTATTTTAAAGGATAAATGGGTCAACAAAAGAAACAATATATATATATATATATAAATAGCAAAGAAAAGTGGTTAACTCAGTAACAGAATTAGATTAACCCAAGTTTAATCTATCAAGCAAAGGGATGATCATGATATTTCTCCTTTGATTTCAACGGACAAGTTAATTTTCACATGAAATTAAAAAGCTAGAGATACTATATATAACACTCTAGCTACCTAGCTAGTCCATCTAAAAATCTTGGTCTAAACTTGTTAGGAAAATTATTATGCCTCTTAGCTGATGATGATCCAAGTTGTTAAACAGTACTTTAGTCTTGTTAATTTGTCGAACTTGACTCATTTTATTTTAAGGTTGTGGCCACTTGGTTCACTAGTATGACTCATTTTCTTTATCAATAAAGAGGTCGAAACTTTGAATCAATTATTAACAAGTAACAACAGGGTAATGGCATCATAGCCGAATCTTGTTAACAACATGTAATGCAGCAGAGCTATGAAGTTATACATCCCCCACATCCTACAACTCTTCCTCCTAAGTTAGGATAAATTATCCTAGGATTAGGACATTCTAAAAATATATCCCTTACCAGGTGATTTACAAGAAAATTAACAGAACCACCCGGAACAATTATATTTTAAGAAGCTACACTTGTTATTTGCTCTTCTTATCTCGTTGAGGTTTTAAAAATCACTTTTGCAAAACCATCAAGATTACCATCCCTTGTGAACAAATCTGGAGCAGCATTGCACAGAAATTCACTCATTTCTTTAAAGTAAATAATAATTTTACAGTCACAGAAAAATGATGACATCACAAGACAGTAGTCGGAACTTGTATAATAACTCAACTCAGACACCCATTATAACAACATCCTCTGCTTTCACTTTTTCAGCAACAGCTTTCTGAACTCATCATTTGATTTCAGCTGCTCGTCACCACCTTCCTCGGCTCCCTCGGACTTTGGCTTACTATTACTGGTATAACCAAGGGGCCTGATGACAGCCCTAGGAACTGCAAATGTGTTTTTACCCCTGATCTGAACACCGTCATCTCCACCCCTCTGATCGGCTCCTTTAGGTTCTTTGGATTCAGAATGTCCTGCCATTTTACCTTTTTAGGCATTGAAACAATTAACTATGCAACAACAACTATAATGGAGGAATATGAAACTGAGCAGAAATTTCTGACTGACAGATACATGCTGAGAGAAACTTTCATGTAGTACCTGTGTCCAGTCTCGAATAAAAAAAAAAGGGTCCGGTAATGGAATTCTACTTCTCAGAGAAACTACATATGCAATCTCTTACAATATCTCAAAATCCTTTGAAAAAAAGAAGACAAAAAAAAGAGCATGACTTTCAAGATTATACTCAATTTTAGGGTTGGGACTACATAATTTTAAGAGGATAGCTATATATCACCCTTTTTATATCTTCATTTCTTCACTCCCTGAGGCAACTAATGTGAAGCCATCCACTGGGAAAGAGAGCCCGCATTGAATATCATAGTAGAAGTGATATAAAAAATGACGAAACAATGTGATATATATTATTTCTCTAATTTTGATACACTCACCTAAAATTTTTAACTCCAACTTCATACTTACGGCAAGCAGTAATCATGCACACTAATATAGTATAACTAATAATACCAGGGACATGCCCTAATGTCCATTGCCAATAGTGCAAGTAAAAATGTTCACTAGTACACATGCACGAAGACGCACATATAAGATGCAATAAATAATAAGCCATGCCACCAGACATGCATACAGAGAAAATAAAATCAGCATACCATATTCCCTCGGGATGCTATGTTTTGCAGATCCTCCCTTTCTACCCTTTGGATCAGAACGTGCAATGCTCACTTTCTTCCCAAGCAAAAACTGCTTGTTCTTTGCCACGGCCGCAGCAAGATGTTCATCATCGGAAAAATCGACATATGCCAATCCCTTCATGTATGGAGAGATGCGTATTATGAATAATCCAAAATATAAGGTCCTAAAAGCTGATATATATGATTAGAATATGAATTATTCGTATATCAAGCTTTATCTTTTCCATTTATCAATAACCAATAACTGAAGTTAGTTTTGAATTCAATTGATGTCCAGTTAATTCATTATTTGAGTAACAACTTTTTCAAGGTACCAGTAACATCTCGAGTTAATTTAATAAAATAAAGAAAACAAAATGCAAAGAGTCCTCAACCATGGTTGGATATATCCACACATTAGATGCCGACACATTATAAGTGCATGGGCATGATGAGTGGCCATGTGAATCAGCTTTTATTGCCTTCCCCGTATGGGAAGAAAGTCCATTATATTCAACACATTAGATGCCTAAGCACGTTTTCCTCTAGTTGTACGAACCGACACATTATAAGTGCATGTGACTGGCCATGTGAATCAGCTTTTATTGCCTTTCCCGCATGGGAAGAAAGTCAGTTCTATATACAGTTAAAAGGATGCATGAAGTGCACTAATGGATTATGCGGATTTAAAAATCAGTTAAGAGTTTAGCGGGGATTCGCTTTCAGGTGCTAATTGCCGCCGGATTGATTGTGTATAATCAATTTTAGACAAATCATGTGATCTAGGTCTTAAATGAATAAAAAGAAGGTTAAATAGAACAAAAGTTGACATCGAGGAGTAATTCATCACACACAGACACACATATATACACAAACAAGGTTAAATTCTAAAACATAAAAAAAATAAAAGGAGAGAGATGGACAGACCCTCGACTTATTAGTGTGCTTGTCCCTCAATATTCGCACAGCAACAACTCCACCAACATCGCTGAAGAAATTACTGAGATCTTCATAGGTTGCCTGCACAAGTCCTCATTCAACAAATAAGTACTAACCTAACTGAAAATGTTTCCGTCTTTTCTGAGTAGGAGGTGCATGAATTCACATAAAGGATAAGAGGTTGAAGAGTACAACATGCCTGGAAGCCAAGGTTTGATATAAAGGCAGTGCACTGATCCTTGTAATGTTTGGGCTTCTCACGACTCGGAACTTTTGTTTCACTGTCATTTTCACCTTGAGTTTTAGCTACTTGGACTTCAGCATCTTCCTTTTTAGCTTCAACTGAGATTTTCACTTGAGCTTTACCCACTACATCTGACTTCTTTAGCTTTTGTATTGTACCCTTCTGCCGCTTTGCTGGAGACTGTTCAGTAACCTCCGAAACTGGCTTTCTCTTTTCGCGCTCTTTTCTCTTGCCAGAAATTTCCTTCTGATCCATTGATACAGAAACAGTTTTGCTCTCTTGCTGTAACCTGAATAACTGTAGCTCTGCGAGACGAGGAGCCACCTGAGTTTAAAGGGGAAAATTTAAGCATCAGAACAAGTTGACAACTGTCATGAATATGCTTCAAGGAATGATTACATGGACTTTTATTTCATGTCCAATTAATTGTGGTAAGTACTCAGTTTTATTTGTAACTTGCAATAAATCATTAAACTGAAAATGTAGTTTGTGCCATCTTACAAGGGCAAGGGCAAGAACAAAAATTCATTTTGGAGGCCATCAATACGAAACAAGCAGAAAAACTTCTGAAACCAATTGCAAAAAGCAGAACTATCAAACTTCCTATGTTTTAGAGCAAAAAGGTAAAGGGTGTATTATGTCATCCCTTTAAGGCTCTTATATTTATACGGTCAGTGTTCGAAAAGTCGGCCTAGTCGGCTAGCGACTTTTAGAACACTAACCGTATAAAAGTTGACATCGAGGAGTAATTCATCACACACAGACGCATATATATACACAAACATATTGATCAACTTAATAATGACCATTAAGCTTTAACAACAGAAATAGAACAAATACATGGAAACAAACATTACTGACAGCAACCATCACGTTTGGTTCAAGGTCGCCCTGGAATGAGCCGTAAACCCGGACATCCTAGGATCGACTCCCGCTAGCAACATCTGTGATGGCCACGGACCCCAGCGCAAGCTGGGAGTAAACCCGTACAGGTCAGGGCTGGGGAGATTAGTCGACCCGAAGGTCGGATACTCCACATTATCAACAAAAAAAAAACATTACTGACAGCAAAAAATTGTGCACAAGTAATTTAAGCAGGGAAAATCCAGCACTTCTTAAAATTGTAGGTCACTTTAAATAATACATTTTGAACCTTGCAAAATGATTCAGAAAATGAGTACTAAACAGTGAAGCCCCCCTGGCATTCTAGAGAGGAATAAAGCATTATAATCAATTAAACAGTCTTTGTTGATCTACAGAAGTAGCCGAACATAGAAAAAGTTGCATATAAGTACTCCACAATAGGATTTTGATTGTACTCAACAGAGGCCATGGTAATCATCGGATTGCAATGTACTCATAGGACAATATGTGGTGCTAAATTGATACAAAAAAGAATTAATACTAACCGAACCAGATAACAGTACCTTTTGCACAGCAAAATCAAAATCTTCCAGTGTACCAAATTCCCTCTCAAAGAGTATCCAAGAATGGCATATGTCCTGAATCATTCTGTGAATTAGAATGGAGGGTATCATCTAATTCATAATATAAGACATGCAATCAAGTAACATTTTTCCAGAAAAAAGGAACAATTGAACAAAGTATAGCAATAAACAGTTTTGGCTTTTATGCAGGATTGCGTTCACCTACTAACAAAGACGTGCAAGTGGAAACGAAAATAACCATCTAACATTTCCAATTAAGAAAAATCCAAACAAGAAAACAAGGATAACGGAAAACATAATGCATAGAACTCCCAAAACCATAACCAAAGATACCCGTGGTGCATAGGAGTGGGATGAATCCTATGTATCAAAATTATTACCCAAACAAGGCTTAGCTAAAAACGTATGTGCAAACAAGGCTTAGCTAAAAGCGTATGTTCCTTGGAAATCCATGTTTGTAAGTTTTTTCTAAGTTGGGAAAGGTAAGTTTACCTATGGAAAGCTAAGGGAAATTTGGCCCAAATTCCATTAGAGATTTTCCTCACCAAAATGGTAGGGTTTGTAAGAAAAGGGAAATGAACTTAATAAAACTTTGTTTTAATTCCTTAATTGCCCTTATTATGTATATAGCTCATTCTCTCACCACTTCAACCCAAGCTCACTTCCATTAGGTTCGCTCCCCAAGAGCATCATAGTCTACAAGGAATAGGGATGGAAACAATTAGGCTATAATTGTACTTTGTAACAAAGTCACGAAGTTTAGGTGTAGCAACCAAGTAATTGATATCACAAGGTTTATACTAATTAAAATCACTATATATGGTTCTTGTTAAAATAATTAATCATTACAACTTAATTGTCAAAACAACATGAAAAATTCCCAGGAATACAGACCCACAAAAATTCATTATTCTTATAGGGTCTGGTATTTGGCATAATATATTCATTTTGCTTATGGCATGATATATTTAAGACATCTAATGTGTATGATAATAGTATATTGAAACATAATCTTTTCTATCTTTTCTTTATCAACATGCAAACACGAGATAGTAAAGTAATTATAAAATGTGTTTGAATTCAAGAGCAGATTACACTATAGGTTACAAGTTACTGTCTTCAAAAGATAGAGCACTATATTTTAGAGTTTTTTTTAAAAAAATCGATTTTTAGATTTGCACATACATGTTTATATAATATATTACACCCAAAGCAAGGGATAGTGTGACAATCCTAAGCAAGGGGCAGTGAAAACCCAGTATGATCAAGTTGGTTGGAATATTTATAAAGGCGGATGGGGGATGGGTGGAGGAGGGGGAAACAAGTACAGACAACAATTGACTATAAGACAATGAATATATGATATACCTCTGAGCCTGTTCCAGAAAACTTTTTACTGTAACATCGTTTATAAAGGGATCTAGCTTCATTTATGTGCCCAGCTTCAATTTCCATTGCTAAATAACATCGCCAGGCTTCCAACATGGAGCCACTTTAAAGTAAAACAAATCTATTAAAAAACGAATATATGAAAATAATACTTGTTAAAAAGGAAAAAGAAAGAAAGAACATCACAATACTTGCCAAGACAAATAAGAATATGAACAAACCTGCTTTTAAGCAATCTTTCCCAAACTCCACGGGCTGCAATTATATCTTTTCCCATATACGATTCTAAACGGGCCCAGTAGCGATGCATTTGCAACAAACTGTCTGTGTTCTTCAACAGAGGCGATAAGTAATCAGATGCTCGCTGGAATAGAAACATACGGAGTTATAATATAACACATGACCGATTAAGTTATTGATGTCAAGAATTCAATCTGAAAGGCATTTCAACAAGATCCCTGTTAAACAAATAAATGCTGCCAACTTTCTTCGGGTTCTAGTTATGAATAGAACTTTGGGGACTGTTACGCCCAATCAAATTTTGCCTGCCTCTCATCTTCACAGAACAGGATTGAATTAGTGAAGGTGGCAAGAATACACAATTATGAATAACTACCACAATTTCAAGGTCAACATCCTTGTTTAGGATATGGAAGTTTTTCCAAATTCTAACATAGTAGGAGGTAAATGATATTGCCTAGAAGTAAAAGTAGCAATTTACCATCATAACATCTATGTAGCGATGTCTAATTACTTTGACAATAAAAAATTGACCAAGACTGAGTCTTAAGAGAGGCTGGACCTAATTATATTTCACAGCATGGATTTGCTTAAAGCACAACATTAGGTGCAACTTCTAAGATTTGAAGTTGGAGCACTGGATAATTTGTATATAATGTTGATTTTCTTGTTCACAAGTGACTAGATTAAATAGAAGGATTTCAAATTGGAATGGATCTTCCCTAGTTCTTGACCAAGACTTTGTGGTGACTTCATTTCTTGGACAATTAATGCATGTTCATATCACTAATACTAAACTTGGAACGAAAAAGATCCCCCAAAAAGAAGCTATTGGAACTTTGATAATTTAGTTCTTTATCCTCACTCAACAATAAGCATGATATAAATAGCAAACCCATGCCTAACACAGTTCGCAGCACCCAATCCATCAAGCCTATATACCCAAATATGCGTTATCTAATTGGTTAACTGAACACAAATTGTTGAATTCTTTAAAGAGGGAAAAGAAAAAAAAGTAGCCGCTCATAGAGTCTTCTCTCTTCCTCAGCAAGTCCATTCTCTCTCTCCGGCTCCCTCTGTTAAACAAGACATCTCTCAACACAAAAACCACTACCCATGTTGTATCACCCACCTGTCAGAAGTTTGTATCAAGAGACTTATGTGCTATTGACTAGTCTAGCACAAGATAATATTCAGGCACGTCCTCTTCCAAGTTCCTACAAGCTTGCTGATATTTTGGGCAAGTTACCTCGCCATGGTCTACAGTCAATACCATCCTAAAGAATAACATTGTTTGGAAAAGTAATTTTTGAAGGAAGACAAAACCAAGAAACCCCTTCCCTCCCATGCAAAAAAAAATACTAATAGCCCGTTTGATAAATTCTGTCGAGAAGGAGAAACTACAAGTATCATAACCAGAAGAAATTATTTATAAAGAAAAGGTTTTAAAACAAACCTGAAATGTTTCCCTTATAACGGAATAATCCATGGTATTTTCTCCTTCACCAGCAAGTGAGATTCTCCTCCTTAAGCCATCAACCCTTGTGAGAAATAAATCCAAGAACTGAAATAGCAATCACACTATCAAGACCCATTCATTTTTACAGGCAAGGAAACTTAGTTGTATTAATTGATCATTTTTTAGTATAATGTGTATGAAATTTAGAATTTTATGCAACAATAGATATCACTTAATAAAATCCACGATTACGAAAACAGAATCTGCAACCTGTAATTTTTCCAATGCAACAAACACATGAATTGTTCTAGTAAATGAATCCCAGAATGCAATTCCATAATTCCTACAAACTTCAAACCCCCGCGATCGCGCATGAACAACTTGCTTTTCGGCAAAAGAAGAAGCTGCAACCCCTCAGCTAAAACGTGAGCATGTAGAAGGCCAAGCATGTCAACATCAATGAGAGAATGATAAAACGATTCTAGATATATATAAACAATATCACCAATTAAACCAGTGCAACTTTAGTTTTCCCTTTTCTTTATAAACATCAATCAAACCCTCAAGTGAGAGTGAGCGTGTGTTAGTGCGTGTGAGAGAGGATATCACGAGCTGTGTCACACTGAAACAGTAATACAGAAGAAGAAAGGAGGAGCAGAAGAAGAAGAAAGTCCCGAGTTTTTTTCTCTTTTTTGGTATACAAGCTTCTGATATTTTTCTTTGGGTGTTAATTATCCTCTGCTTTTTGCTGGCTTATTTGTTTTATTTGGTATTGCACATCTATTAAATGAATAAGATTGTTAAGCAGAGTATTTACATTTTAATTAGAAAGTTTGATTATCATGATTTGCTAAGTTGTTCAAATTATATTTGAGAAAGGAGTTAACAGCTTAACAATGCAATTTAGACTTTAGTTAGCTTGGGTTGATAACTTAAAAATTGTTAATTAGTACTTAGGGGTGCTCAAAAAATTCGGTTTTTCGGTTTTTTTACCGAACCGGTTGAAACCGGTACCGGCGGTACCAGTTTTTTTCGGTTTCAGTTTTTTCGGTACCGGTTTTTTGGTTTTTTTATACTTTTCGATACCGGTAGCGGTAATAGAAATTTCGAATTCGGTAAAACCGAAAAACCGAAAAAAAAACTGAAAGTCTCTAATTTTGTAATATTGCTCACAACATAAATACTAGCACAGTAGCTTGAATTACTAGCACAGTAACTGAAAGTCTCTAATTACTAACATAAATAATAATAGCTTGAATTACTAGCACAGTAGCTTGAATTACTAACATAAATACTAGCACAGTAACCGAAAGTCTCTAATTTTGTAATATTGCTCACAATAGTTTTTTTTGGATATTGGATATTGGTGAATTACTAGCACACAGAACAGTAGCTTGAGTCTTGACTAGCTTAAACATTGTAGATGATTTCTTAGTTTTAAAATTTTTTTGTTAATATATTAAAAAAAATTATTTAATTATTATTATTTATTAATAATTATAAATATTACCATGCATGCGGTATAACCGAAAACCGAACCGAAAAAACCGGTACCGCTTTTGTACCGAACCGGTACCGAAACCGGTAATTCGGTACCGGTTCCGGTTCTTGTTTTTTCGGTTCGGTACCGATTCGATTTTTTGGGTACCGGTTCGGTTTTTTACTGATGAACACCCCTATTAGTACTCCCTCTAACCCAATACGAGTGTCATGGTCGAAATTTATGTGTGGCATGAATTTTAAGAGGTGCCAATGACACATTTAGATATTCTAACTTGATATTTCTTTTTCCTATTAATTTCACTTTATAAATACAAGCTAAAGAATTATTTATCAAAAATATAAATTAAAAATAGATCAACAAATATGTCGTTTGGCTTAAAATCCATGCCCAGGTAGCATTTTCCAATTTGGGAGTCAAAAGTGAGATAGGGAGTAATTTTTTATTTTCCTTATTATTATATACAAAAAGTTATTTCAAGGAATTTAGTGTGCATCAATATCGTATCTTCTTGAAATATCTTATGTCCAAATCATTTGAATGCATATCTTGTGTGCATAGCCATGCTTCATAGATTACTGTATATCCCCTTGATTTAACTTTATTTTGAGAAAAGAATTGACTTTATTATAATGGACAGAGTGCAAAAATTTAATCAAAAAGATGGAGAGTATGACAAGAATAGAGGAGTATGAGAAATCCTCCAAAACTCCATATAATCCTTTATATTATCAAAATAAACTTAACTGGTCACAAACAAAATGCACCAAGGAAATATATTAAGGCTGACAAAAAAACAAAGATAAAAATAAAGAAAGAAGTGGTTGGATATAAAGTAAGACATTTTACCTCCTCAAAGCTTGAAAAAGTGCAGTTCAAGGACTTCTCAAACACCTGAAATATTGAGAAACCAAATGCCATTACTTGACTGGCTTAGCAACAATAAAAAGATATTTAATTCAACAAGGCTACAGAGATTGGCTACCAAGTCATTTAACTGTAACATATACTACCTCTTTTTTTTTCTTTTTTTTAAATCATTTAACTGAAAAACTATGAAGCGTGCTCACCTAATACAGCTGATAACAGATATGGAGAACAGCTGAATAGACTATGGGGAGAGTGTGACAACCGAGATTTTGTAATTTAATTTTTTAATATTTATTGAATTAAATAAATATTTTTCGATGAATTAATTATTAGATTAAATAATTAATTGATGAAATTGTGGTAGATTAATTTAATTATATGTGTTATATTTATTAAATTAATGTGAAGAATTTTATTATTCAAGCATGTATTTATGTGAGCTTATTGAATTTAAAGGGAATATTTAATAAGCCTAATATTATTTTAATTAATTTAATAATTAATTAGAGATTTAATAATTTGACATTATTAATAAATGAGAATTTAATTATTTGACTATGTGAATTAATGAGAAATTATTTTATTTTATTTAAAATAAATTAAACTAGATATTTGATTTATTTTATAAAGGGTGTGACATTTTTCAAACTATATTATAAAGGTTTTATTAAATTAATTTGATATAAGCCTTTACGGCTAGCCAAATGAGGCCTTAAGAGGAGTTGGGGACAGTTAAACCACGTATGGAGTAACTGACCTCAACTCTGCGCATAAAGGCTCAGTTGGCATTATTCTACGTATTCTTCATTTTAGAGTAAATTGAGAGTCAGAGAGAATTCAGAGAATTGTTAAGTGAATTGTGATTGAAGAAGAGTTGAGAAGGAAATCTTCTCCTACGAATTTACATTCTACGCTTTGGGTAATCTCTTCAACCCAATTCCTATTTTACGTCATTTAGTTTTGTAAAAAAAAAAATGGCTTTCATTCATTCTGTAAAGTCTCTGTAAATGGGAAATTGTGTTGTTATATGGATATATGTAATAATACGAGTAGCATAACATGTTTTATATATATTGTATATGGTTCCATATCATAAGTTTCATAATATTATAACTACAACGTATGTTATGGCCTCAAAAATTACAGAGTAGAGAAATATGGCCATATGGCCCTTGCTCACAAATTTAATTCGTTGATCATATATTATCCCTAAATTTTACACTTGTATATAATTATGCATGTTAAAACGAAGTAAACAAAACTTGAATGGATGGATTTGGTGTTATAACGAATCTGTAGTGTTAATTTTTCATGTTTTATGTTCAATATTTTCAAGAACATCAAGAACAGTGAAATTACATGTCTTAATTCTGTAATTATGTGTTTTAATTGGTTAAAATCACTCTATAAAGATTGGGTAATGATCATATATGAATTATAGTATTTGGGTATGCTTAAATTAATATATGGACAAGGAAATTGAAAGTTGTGGCCATGTTCTCTGCGTTCTTCACGAGAACATATGGGTCAACTTGGGAGATTTTTGTTGGCCCAACCTTGCTACGTGTGAATCTATGAATCGAAGTGCAGTAACTTTAGCCCCGTGGTGTTACCAAACTAAATTACCATACTACGTGACAAAAAAAAATTAAATAAAAAATAATAATAATAATAATAATAATAATAATAATTAAAATATTTATAAAACAAAATGAATATTTTATTTAAGATATTTATGGAGTAAAATAAATATTCGATGAAAATTATTATTAAGATATTTGTAAAATAAAATGAATATTTTAATTGAGATATTTATGGAGTAAAATAAATATTCGATGAAAATTATTATTAAAATATTTATAAAATAAATAAATATTTTAGTTGAAATATTTATGGAGTAAAATAACTATTCGATGGAAATTATTATGAAATAATTTATTCAAGTGTAATAATAGTAAGGGAATGAAAATATTCTAATTTAATTAAGTAATTAAATTAGAAGGGTAATGATTTGTTAAATAAAGTGAAGTTTACATTAAATAATTAAGTGAAAATGTAACTAATGAATGTCGTGAATACATATGGTATGTGTGTAGGACTTGTGGTGAACAGAAGTAGTAATCGTTTAGCCTACACACGAGGCAAGTTTCCTAACCCTACTTGTTATCATTATAATAGTTGATGAATTCACCTTTCTACATTGAGCAAGTTCTCATTATTATTGATCAAGTCTGTTTTGTTATATTAAAGCCTATTAATCTTTCAAGCGTGATCTTTATCTGATAATTATTCTATTGTATACCTTTTGAGATTTTATTCAAGTTAAATATTCAGTTACTGTTAAACTTTGTTAGACTAGCGAACCCTTAATGATTCGACTAATCCACAGTTGATGAGCGTTCTAAATTTCAGAACCCTTGATGAATTATTCAAACCAAACTTCCTTTGATGCGGACTCGAATGTCAAACTGAGATGAACAACCCTATATAGAGGATTACTTATGCGTTAAGCGTTAAGATATTATGTGCATGATGATGTAGTCGAGGGTGATCTCCCTAAATGCGAGAAGAAGTGTCCATAGTCTTATGATCATTAAAGGTTTCAAGTATAAACACTTGACAACCTAGGACATAGTTCAAGTCTTATGACCCTCGAAATTTCTTTTGATTCTTGTTATTCATTCTTGATTCAAAAGTTGAGCTTTTATATCGGAAGTTATTAATTCACTCGCATGTTATTATTCATTTGTTATATTGTTATACTTGTGGGCAATTGTGCTCACTCTTGCATAATAATAACATTGCAGTTAAGAACGAACGATCTGACGAGCCTTCCACTAGTAAAGGCAAGGGCAAGCTTAGCAAGTAATGAAGACTGATTATTTATGTGATTATGTAATGATAATTAGACTTGATGTTACTTAAGACTTATTTGTTTATGATTCCGCACAAATGTTTAAGGTTAGAGCAACCTGGGATTTTTATTATGCAGTTGATGTAACCCCATAAGGGGAGATTTATTTATTATTTCTACCTATTGCATGGTTTACATTTATTTATGGGTAGATAGATAGATGATATTTGTACAGTGAACACCAAATCCTGTGGAAATGGAAGTACCGGATTTGGGGGTGTCACAGAGAGAAAGGGGGAAAAGAGAGATGAATCCTTTACATAAGTACATACATCTAGAAGATGTACAAAACTACAAATACATTATATTTGATTCAAAATATAGGACACTTGGATCGACAATCAGGGTCACCAGCAATATATATGTATATACTCATATGGCATGATTGCGAAAAGTTATATACTCTAGTATTTGCGTAAATAAAATGGACTTTCCTGTAACAAGGATGTATACATATATTAACCAACTCAACAAGTACAACTAGGGCTGAGCATTCGGTTATTAACCGAACCGAATAAGCTATTCGGTTATAACCGAAAACCGGAATTCTCATGTTTTAAGTATCCGAATTAATAACCGAAATGCAAGATAACCGAATAATCGAATAACCGAATTAGTTATTCGGTTAATAACCGAATTTAATAGTTTGCAAATTTATATAAGTCTGCAAAATATCCCTTTAGCAAGGTAAATCGCAATAGAAAAATCATCTCTATTTATAGTATCAAACACATTTCCAATTCCAGAGAAAACAAACCTTGATAACCACAGAGAAAGAAATGTTTCATGCTCCATTTCATTCCCACTTTTCTTAAACTATTTCAACCATTCATAGTGATCACCCTTTTGGGGTTTTGACTTGAAGATTGATTTCATTGCTTTATTCAAATTTTCTTCAATTTCCCTCAATTCTTTAGATTCAAGAGGCATTGAAGCAGGGCTACCCACAACAGAAAATCCCCCAAAATTATCACATCTTCCAAAGTAATTGTTGCTTCAGCCCAAGAAAAAAAAATGTGCTAGTTTCAGATCACCATCTTTCTGCAAGCCCAAAAATCACCTCACCATTTCTTCGAAAATGGTAAGTAGAAGCCATAATAGCTTTATAAATCCCAGATTTCTTCCAAATAGATTTATATTTTGAATGCATGCTATAAACCCATGTTTTCCATTTCGTTAAAGGGCAATTGTGCCACCCATTGAAGCAAACCTTGATGGGCCACTCGGATTCAGAGCAGAGGGGAAGTGAAGGGAGCTTCAAGCTTTGTCCAGAAATGGAATTTACAGAGGGTTTTAGGAAATGGGCAGTTCTTAGAGTTGAGGGTTTTGACTTTCGGGTTAGGGCACTAGGGCAGAGAGTGAGAGATTTAAGGGGCGAGGGCTGAGGGAGTATCAAGATCGAGAATTCGAGATCGAGATCTGAGATATACATATGAGAGTGAGAGATGAGAGATGAATTTGGGTTTTGCTTGAGTTTTGAGTAATAGGTGAGAGATGAGAGTCGAGCCTTCTGATATTAGAGTCTAAAGAGACCGAGAGAATGAGAGAGTATGATTGTGAGGAATTACTGTTTTAATTTTTAAGCCTTATTTTTTTCTCTATTTCGGTTATTCGGTTAACCGAATAACAAAAACAGAAGACTATCCAAAAACCAAAAATAAAATCGGACATAACCGAATTACAAAAAATAACCGAATAACCAAAAAATTTCGGTAAAAAAATTTCGGTTCGATTCGGTTATTCGATTTTATCTATTTTTTGCTCAGTCCTAACTGTACAACAACAATAACAGCTTTTTTTCTGGATTAAAATAATAGTAGCAGTCATGCTTATTAAAATGGATTTAACTTTTGAGAAGTAGAATCTAGGTGAAAATAAGAATCCAACATCATAATTTGACAAAAAAATTTAAAGCACAACTTGGGAACAGAAAGGAGAATCTGATACGAGCAACTGATTTCATAATGGATTTTATTTGGCATATAAACATTTTTTTCTTTTTTGATAAAAGAAGAAATTTTATTAATAGAAAAGAAATGATACAATAAATGGGGGACAAGAAGTCCTCCCTCATTAGACTAAAAATCTCTACATAAATCGGTAACAAAGATATGACTAAATGCCCCCATAGCAGAAGCCCAAAGAGTCGAAGGGAAAATAATCCTATCATTCAATAATTAAGGATAAGTAACTTTATCTAAAGAACCTAACATTACGCTTATTCCAAATTCCCAACAAGATAGAAAAGCAGGCACACTTCCATAAAATTTTATTTTGACATCCCTCTTACTTCCTAAGCCTTTAAAACGAATTAATAGCATATCTTCCGCCGTAGTAAAACACACTCACTCTTCTCCTAGCACTAGGAAAGAGCTCAGCAATCCCCAAAAAAACAAGACAATGCAAAAATAAATGAGTACGTGTCTCATTACTCTGATTGCACATAGAACAAATGTCCAGAGATAGAATTTTGTAAGACATGCGACCTTGATAAATATTATTAGTATTTAATCTTCGTAAAACCAGAGACCACACAAAAACCTTAACTCTAGAAGAGACCTTGGCTTTCCAAATGTACGAAACCATGAAAATGGATCAGGAACAACATACCAAGTCAAAAAAAAAGGAGTAGCTCTTACAAGACAAGGAACCATCTAAAGTCTAGATACGCCTATCAGAAGAGGTACATAAATGAACCGAATAAAGCAATGTTAGCAATGATTCCATCTTATTAAACTCCAAATCCATGAGATTCCTGAAGAAATGAAAATCCCAAGAAAATAAGTTCCCATCACGCTTTATGAAGTTAGAAATGAGAGCATCATGAAGTGAAAAAATCCGAAACATACGATTAAAAGTAAGAGAAAAATGGTTATCTTCCAACCAATAATCCTCCCAAAATTGAAATTGATGACCATCCCAAACTCTGTATCTCAAATGTCGTATAAACTATTATAACCATGGAAGATGAATTTCCAAGGACTTGCATGAGTAACATAAACCCCAGGCCTAACATCCCACCCATTCAAATGCATGCGAACTTGCTCCTAATAACCTTATGCCAAAGGGAATGAGGTTCCAAAGAAAATCTTCAGCCATTTACCAACCAGAACAACATTCTTGAGAACTCCAAACCCCCCTCCTACTTAGAAAGACACATTGTTTTTCACTCAACCAAATAATCCTTCCTTTCAACACCAGCTCCCGACCTCGTTAACTTTTTTAGGGTGTCAACTACATTAACTAGGATCCTAAAAGAAAAAGATAATATAGGGGTATACTAAACAAACAAGCTTGAATCAAAGTAATCCTACCCCAAGGAAAAATACGCATCATTCCACCTATCTAAACATTGACTTACTCTCTCAACTACCAGATCCCAAAACGAGACTGACATATTCCCACCAAGCGGGATCCCAAGATAAGCAAAAAATCCTCAATTCTACAACCAGTCAAAGACGAATAAACTAAAAGCTCCACCATATCCATGTTAAACCCAACTACACTACATTTAGACAAATTACTCAAAAACTTGAAAAATTGTTAACACATTTTTAAAACCTTGGAACCAAAGAAAGAGAATAGCATCAGCAGGTGAGAAACTCTCACCTCCTCACGCCCAATTGCACAACCTACAAGGATACCATACTCCTCTTCTTGGCTGAGCATCCTGCTCAAAACATCAACAACTAAAGTAAACAAAGGGTCACCCTGCTCAAACCTTGAAAAGACTTAAACTAAGAATAGAAAAATGAGAAGAGACAAAACACATTTTCATCCAAGAGCCCCCACCTAACTCCAGAACCTTTCTTCTCCAACACCTTATCTAAAAAGTCCCAACTATCCCTAAGCTTTTTCAAAATTCAGCTCAAGCACGAGACCCTTTCTCCCTCCCCTATGTACATCCTCCATAACTTCATTAGCTATTACAGTTGCATCAATAATCTATCTGTCACCCACAAAAACACTCTGGGAATTTAAAATTGTATCTCCAACAACATTACCCAATCTCTTAGAGAAAACTTTGTTTCTCTTTGGTAAGAATTTTATACACTAGTCACAAGACTAATCGACCTAAAATTTGTCACCTTAATAGAACAATCCTTCTTAGGATAATGAAGGCAGAATTAATATTTTTCTCAATAATACTTGTTGCAAGGAACTCCAAAAAAACTGTAATGAAATCACCTTTCACCACATCCCAATACAATTTGTATGATAGTAAGTCATTGTAAACCCATTAGGACCAGGTGCTTTCTCTCTCTATCCATTTCAAAAATAGTCCGCTTGATTTCCTTCTCCGTAATTGACTCTTCCAACCAGAAACTCTTCTCTCAAAATACAACATCAATCTAAATCCTTTACCATAAATCTATCCTCAACCTCCTCCCCAAAGAATTTTCTATACATTAGCATTTAGTAGTCAAATCAGAATTTCTACCCATAACACCCGCTTCAAGCTCTAACTCCCTAATAAAATTACACCACGCAACCTTATGAAACAATCTTAAATTACAATCTCCATCCTTCACCAAAGTAAACCTAGCTTTCTGCCTCCAACTAGCTTCCTCAAGCAAAGTCACTTTCTCAAACTAATTACGCAGCTAAACTCGTTTACCAATCAAATCCTCCGAAATATCACTATTATCCTCAATCTTATTAATATCGTCTACCTCTTTCAAAATTGTTTTCTTCCTATCTCTCACATCACCAAACACCTCCTTATTCCACTCTTTTAACTTACATTTAACATACCCCAACTTTTTCATAAAAACATATCCTCTCCAACCCACACAAACACCCTCAGTCCACCACTGCTTAATTAACTTGGAGAAATTTGGGTGAGAAATCTACATATTCTCAAAACAAAAAGGAGTTGGACCCCATTTGAGAAGACTAGATTCTATGACAATAGAAAAATGATCAGAAACTACTCGCAAAAGAACTTGCCCCTACCTTGGAAAAGCATCCTCCCAATCATTACTAAACAAAAATCGATCAATACAAGTTGCATGTAAACTTACAAAAACCTGAGAAGAAAAGACAAACTTCCCAAAGTGGAGGATACTATTTAGCCCCCAAAGCATTTATACCACTCCTAAGAGAGAACAAACCTCCAATGGTTATCATAATACTCAATAAATGTGAATAGACACGATACCCCCAATGAAAAATGGCGATAGAAATGATGTTTTTATTATAGGTAAATGACAAGATTGATACTCCCTCTGTCCTCAAAAGGATAATTAAAGGTACAAATTTTTTTTTAAAATGATGAGACAAAGTACATAAAGTGAAGGGTAAATATATCATTTAATGGGATCCATTAGTATAAAAAAATAAAAGTATTCATCACTTTATATAATCTTGTGGGGGCACTAAGAATAAATTTGGAATTTTTTTACCATCTTTCCTCTACTTTTACTTTTCTTAATATGTGTGCAAATTGTACTTTGCTCATCCTTTTGGGAACAGGGAGTATTTTTTTTATAAATAAAAGACAGAATTGATGTGGCAAATATGTGGCTGGAAATAGTATCTAGAAAGTGCTATAGCATCACTAGCAAACATTTGCTAACTCACAGAAAAATATAAGAATAAGAGGAGAAAATGTCTAAGCTCAATCCCACTAAAGAAGAGCTCCGGCAGGACGGCAGGACCAGCACCATCAGACATCAAATATATATATATATATAGAACATATTACATGATAGATAATTTGTCATCACATTTAGTTTTTACTAAATACGATAACAAGTTAACAACAGAATGTTGTCCAATCAAAAAAGAGATTGTCGGCGCTGTTAACTGCCACAACAACACACCTTCATTATGCCTGTCTAGCATGTGACCGTGCCATTGTTTAAGCAAAGTGTGACAGAAAACTACGTTTGAGATATAAAGAATTTTCCGGAAAGATTGAACTAGATAAAATTGTTTATCCTCTTCTTAGATAAATTGAATTTTACCCGGGAAAACAATTTGATAAAAGGAAACGAAAAAAACTTACAGCAGATATATCTTCCTCGGGAGCATGCCCACGCTCTAGGGAAAGCATGTACCGCACCCATAGTTCTCCAACCCAGGGACAGTTTTTTGTGGCTCTGCAATAAACATCTTTCACTATCCTCGCTGCCTGCAATGACAAGATAGATTCATAAACCACTTAAACCAAAATGGAAAAGAGAAAACAAGTTAAAAGAAAACCTTCAAAGTTTTGTCCAGGTACTGAGTATAATCAAGCCATATATCACCAGATATAGGAAATTCAGCGATAGCTCGTTCATACAGAATTTGAACTCGAGCTGGATCTCCATAAGACTGTTCAAATTTCAAGTAGGTCTGCAAAATCACGATTATCAAAATTGAACTAGCAAGTAAGTTAAGTTAAAATAATAGAAATAAGCTCTATCTAAACAAAGACCAGCTATAATTTTTATAGTAGGTGTGGAATGTTTGGACGGAAACTAAGCTTTGATCAAAACAAAAAACACAAAGCGGCAGCACCATTGTTTAACAGGCAAAAATCAGTAACACATCAAAGATCCAAGAGCAGTAAAACTATCAAAGCCAAGAATATTGGTATGTTCCTCTTCTATAATAAGTTGTCAGAAATAACTCAAAAAAAAAACTGTTGAGTTGACATCCAAGATGACCTCAACAGTATGTGTGATTAGAAAAGATATTTGCATCTCAAACAGAACGCACGAAAGTAAATCAATCACGTAGTTCACTTCTAAATACAATCATTCAATCTATGAGCACAACCTAAGCCATGGTAAAACAAGAAACAGTCACTGTCAAACTTCATCACTTCCTTTATAAATCCAATCAGATAATGAAAAAGAAGTCACAGGTAACGATAAACCAATAAATATCCCAGTGAATGCCAAATAAATGGAAATTAACATGAATGCTAACCACAAGAGCCTGCATAAATTAGTGCATTTGGATTTATATTAGAAGTATATATACTTATAATCATCAAATATATTCTCAATTATTTTAAAGTTTTGCTTACTTTTTTTAATAATTATTTGGGAAAAATTTATATCTTAGTCACTTTCTCATTTAATTACTTCCCAGAAGATTTTTAGTACGACTGTATTAATTCCTGCATGATATACAGGTGTATCACTTAGTGCTGAAGATTTGTTAGTTACACCATTATTTTCATAGGGATCAAGTGATAACATCAAAACTTACGTACCATATATTGTTGAAGCCTTTCTGAATCAGGTGCTTCTTGTCTAGAAACTTGTTCTTCAAGATGAGCACGGGCATTCAACATCTCCAAGGCCTTTTGATATGCAGAGGAAACATGTGAAGCAATCCCATCCAAGCTGCTACTATTGGCATCAAGAATAGTCCCTTCTTCAGCCTCCCAAGCCTTGTAGGTGAGAAGAGTTGAGCGCAAGTCTCCATGGGGGACTGACAATTGACGATGAAATATATTCCGAATTCGCTGGACCTGTTTATCTCTCGACTGCAAAGCCAGAAGTATTATTCTTAAAGTACATATGGGAAAGACAAATTACATGAACTTTCCATCACAAGTAACAAACAAAACATGGGGAAGAAGTTGTGATCACCACAATGATTTAAGGAATTTTATCAGAGGCACGAAAAATAAATGCTTTATGTTTAACACAGAATATAGTAATGGCAGACATTAAACATGCACAAGCAAAACTTGCAGAAAAGCATTTTCTAACAAGAAGGAGCTCCCAGTTAAAAATTTAATTTCAAGTGGCATATCCTTAGATACATTTCTCTATTAAATTTGATGCCTGGCTTTGCAACTCTGCTATATGTCTAATAGATCAGGAGTTTGCCATCAAATTTATTCAAGTATGGTTTTAAAAGAGAATCCATGCAAGGAGATCCCATCTGATGGGGATCACAAGTCAAGAGCAAAGCAAAGAATTTTTAAATTTATTATTTAGAGTTTTTATTATGTTTAATGTAAGAGTAATTGATGTAATTTATTTATTAGTGGGGATTTAAGATATTAATTAGAAATTAGGAATTATTAACAAGGGTATTTTAGTCATTTAGTACTTTTATTTTTCTCCAAGTAACATTAGGGTTTTGAGTCTCTTTAAATAGTATTGTAGTCCGCACAAGTTTTTTAGACTACAAACTATTGATATTGAAATTGATTATTATCATCATACCGTAGAGGTATTTTATTCATCTTTAGTGTTGATTAAGACCCTACAGATTTAAACGTAGAGTTTAAATCCTAATTTATTTTTTATTAATTTTTAATCTATTAATAAGGGTATTTTAGTCATTTAGTACTTTTATTATTCCCCAAATAATATTAGGGTTTTGAGTCTCTATTAAAGAGATATAATATCCGCAAGTCATTTAGAATATTGCAGATTATTATTGGTTTTCCTAATATCATGGAGATATTTCCCTAGAATTAAAAGACGCCAAGTTGAGACTCTAAACCCTAGAATTTAAGCATAGGGCTTAAATCCTAATTTATTTGTCATTATTTCTTCATCCTAAATCTGTTCTACTTCACCATATGTTGCATTCACCTTGGAATACTTCATCTCATGGAATACTCCCTCTGTCCAATTTAAGTGAGCTCCTTTCTAATACTAATCATAAAAAGAATATAAAACAAATAAAATAAAATAGTAATATCGGAGTTGGTAATTCGACAAAACATCTTCCATCATATAATTTTCACATATTGAACCGCATACAGTTTATTTACCTAAAAAGAAAATATATTGAACTGCTTACATACATGAAATTGGACTTCATATTGTTAACTTATATGTGAGCTAGAAGTTCAAGTTAAAACCTTTTCATTATAAAGTATGACATTGTATAGATGATATTAACACTTGCAACATCTATTTATATCAAATTAAGGTAATGGATTATAAAGCCAAATACTATAATTGTATAGTTAACCCAGCTATCATATAATCTTCTTCCCAAGTAAAACAAACTATTAACAACGCAAGAATAGGTCATACAGAATATATACAAATGTAAAAAGTATTATTTAATCATACTGACCTCAACATCAGCCTTGTCAATGGTGTCCAAAATTGCTTGCTCAAATTTCCTATATGCCTCCCATATCTTGCTGCCTTCAGCAATATGTAAACCAGCAGCAGTAAGAGCACGCTCAAATAAGTTCCTTGATTTCAAAATACCAGCAGGTGAACCTTCACGGACTAATGGATCATAATCTTGAACAAATTTTATATATTCACACCAGAGAGAGACAGACTGCACAAAAAGAAATAGATATTTTTTATTTCTAAAAGATGCATTTATCATCATCAGTACGAAATATGATTTCATTTTTCGTTTGTCATCTCTATGTAGAAATATTACAATGTACTACTCCAACTTAAATAGCCAAAAATGATTTAATAAATATTAGCGCTAGCGTTCCAAGAAAGCTCCTTAAAAAGAAAGATGAACCACTCCAACAGATGTTGTAACGAGGGAGTCACATTCAGAACAAGCACTAACCAGGTAATCAGAGACAGCATGCTCATAAAGCTTCTCAATTGCAGTAAAAGCATCGGATCTACAACATAGACCAAGAATACATGACATCAGATATACTAACACGTTTACACGAATTGCCTCTAAATCAAAACAAGGAAATAATGACATAATTATAAACGCAAATGGTTAGACTAAACACCAAAAGATTTTTCTATATTCCAATTTCGAACTCAAATGCTTAAATAATAAAAAACTACATCATTTTATAGAATATTCAAATCTGTGTCTATTTCTCTAGATAAAACAAGAAGTTTTGTTAGAACAACTAAAGATGACAACATGTCCTCCAACAACTTTAATGGAAAAGTAAACTATCCTATCTGGGGAAAAAGAAAACCAGCAGGTCCTTACAGAAGCCCGAACCTCCCGATACCTCAAGCCTAATACGAAGTTACACATCTAATTCCACAACTAAGGTAATTAGGTATTAGTCAATGAAGATATTAGTATTAAATATCCATAGAATAGCAAAACACTTACAATGCTCCATGTACATAACTTTTACAATAATTTTAGCATTTCGAGCTTAAGAATGAAAAGTGGTCACTTAGACTAAGAAATATATATCTAAGCGTGTCATATCCAAACCTTAATATTCCTAAGAGAATAAATAAGTCAACAATATAAGTACTTGTTTATAGTCTTCCAGAAAGAGCATTACTATATGGAACCATAAAAAGAGCTCAAGAAATGAAATGGATGAAAGCTAATATTTAAAAAAAAATACTGAGATTTGTGCCAAAAGTTCATTAGCGTATTTTTGCATTTTTATTTGATATTAGGTTTTTACAAGTTCAAGTATACCCACAAACACATAAATATAGTAGGAAAATGGTAAATGATGGATTGTAATAGGAAACAAAGAAAGAGAATACAATACCCAGAGCTTAGAGAAATCTCATCTTTAGTCCACTCCTGCCACATTGCAGGGGTTAATGGAAACAGCTCACTCATTGCCTCCCTCGCTATCCGTAGCTTCTCAATGTCTCCTTTCTTCCTTAAAGCCCTTATATACTTCAAAAAACACAAATATGAAACAAATTTTCAATCATCAACATAGCTATATATATACACTTACAGAGATTAGAGATAAATGATTCAGCTGAGTGAATACTTGAACATGAGCATCGTAATTGCCGGGGTTACTAGAGAGTTCAGTTTCTAGGGTTTGAAGTTGGAGATTGTCTTGGGCTTCATCGTCGGAATCGGAATCGGAATCGGAATCGGTTGTTGTTTTAGGGTTTTGAGGTTCTGACATGGTCTGGTCCTCTGTGACAGTAATCGGAGCTTCCTCCATGTGTGTTGGGCCTGAAGAATCGAGGGTTTCCGCCATTGCTGAAGCTTTGCTTTCGGTGGAACTCGTAGTCAGTAGTCAGTAGTCACTAGTCAGTCACTGAGCAGCGGGGAATATATAGTTTGAGTCTGATGGAATAGCTGACGACACCGTTTGGTTAGTGTGGTCTGGTTACATGGGCCTAAGTTAGTTCAACACTTCAACTTATAAATTATATTTTATTATTCAAGTATAAATTATTTTTTATTATTAAAGTGTTTGGTTGTCACTTAATTTTTAAGTTAGAAATTAATTTATAAGTAGATTTTAAGAAGTAATAATTTTTACTTCTTAAAGATTAATTATAAGTCATTTTAAAATAAATAAGTTTGATCAAAAAATTCTTTTTTTTTATTTTAATAATTTTTATATCTTACTTTAATCGTATTTGTCTTTGTCTTTACCTAATATCGAACAAAAATATCCAACTCAAGTCCAAACTATATGATTAAATAAAATTAAGATTGCAAATCAATTTGTAAAACACTTAATTCAGATTTTATTTATTATAATTAAAATTAAAAAGAAGTAGTACGTACATACAACCCAACCACCCAACATAACATTAGACACAACAGAGTCACAGACCATGATCTCGAAAGCACACCAGTTACTTATTAAACTCTCGTAAACACTCTTACCGAAGCACATGAAAAAGCAAAAAGTATTCCCCCGCCCTTAGAGTTCAGCCTTAATAGCCTCAGCAGAAGCACCATTTCCCCCAGCAATATTAATCACCTTAGGCTCTTTCTTCTTTTCCTGATCAGGCAACTTAGGCACGGCAATCCTCAAAACCCCATTTTCCAAATGTGCCTCAACCTTCTCCAAATCAGCATTTGCAGGCAATCTAAACTGCCTCAAAAATTTCCCACTTATCCTTTCAGCTCTATGCCATTTCTCCCCCTCAATTTCCTCCTCCTCCTCTCCTTTTATCTCTCCACTCACTCTCAATACTCTGTTTTCTTCCACCTCAATTTTCACATCTTCTTTCTTTATTCCGGGCATGTCTATCGAAATCACATGTGCTCTTGTTGTTTCTTTCCAATCAGCTCTAGCCAAAGGCAAAGATTCTACCCCTTTTGGGAATGCTATTGGGACTTGTTCAAGGATTCTGAATGGATCGTCTGTTGGGAGCATCATCATGTCCCAAAGCCTGCTTTTACTGTAAGCTGGTACTAAAGCCTGGGTTTCAAGGGGAATGATTGTGACTGCCATTGCTAGAGCTAGGAGGGAAATGAGGAGAAAATTTTGGTTACCCATTTTGTGTTGATGGATGAAAAAGATTGGATTTTGGTGATGGTGTTATATATATATATATATATATATATATATATATATATATATATATATATATATATATATAATGCTGTGTTGTGGAGGGGAAAGAGAATGTGTGGGGTTTATATAGGGGAGAGAGAGAGAGAGAGAGAAGGGTGATGGGATTTCTGGAGGGTTCTGCATGCTAAGGATGGATCAGCTGAATTCTGGAAAAAGAGAGAGACATCCACGAGGTTCTAGAGGTAAAAGTTTGCCAACAGTCAGGATGAAGCTAAAGAGGACCGTAGGCTAAATCTGGAAAGTTCAGGAATGCAGTAATATCAATGAAATTTATGACGTTGGCCTACAAACAAATAACGATATAATCTCTAACTTAAGTTTAGATATTATATACTATTACTTGAAGATTAAGTTGAATCCAATTTCAAGATATACAAATTAAGTTCTAGTCTAAATTTAGAAATAGAATATGCTATAACTACATTAGGAGCAAACAATTAACTCCTAAAGTTCTTCTTTAACAGTCACGTATTTTACTTATCTCACTTTCTTGAAACCCAAAAATAATTATTTAAATAGAGAGCTTTAATAGTGCTGTAATTATAAAAGTTGAAAATTCCACAAAAGCACTTTCAACCAAGGAGTTACTAAATGCACAACAGAAGAAAAATGGCACCAAATCATGTGTCCCCCTATAAAAGCACAAAAATAAAAAAGAAAAGAAATAAAAATCCACTAATAGGAGTATATATTTATCATTCACCAGCATGCCATCTAAGTCTTAACCAACAACTCTGACGTTAGAATTGGCAAAAAAATAGGTTTGGGTTAGTTTTGGGTTATATAAAATAAGTTTGGGTTAGTTTTGGAACCAAAATCATATTGCCAATATTTAATATGGGTTATGTGGTTTGAATTTAAATGATTATGGGTCGAATTCAAGTCGACTTATTTTTCAAATTATAGTTTCACTAAAATCTTAATTTCTATTATTTTAATTTTTTAGATTCAAGTTTGAAACTAAAATTTTTAATTGATGTAACTAATTTGAGTATTAAAAACATTAATTTTGTGATTATAGGCACTTTCAAAAAAAATTTATATTAATGATTATTATGTTAATTAAAATTAATAAAATTATTGAGAATTTATTACAATAGTAAGTAAATATTTTTTTTTTGAATGAATACATAATCGATAAATATTTTTTTAGGGGTGGGGTCGGGGGTGTATACATAATCAAGAAAATATTTTTTAAGGGTTGGGGTGGAGTGGTGATGGGCGGGATGGGAGGGTGCGGGGTAGAGGTGCATGAGGTGGGTGGGGTGGGGGTGAAGGGTAGGGTGTAGGGGTGGGGGTGGGGGTGGGATTGGGCAGGGTGGAGTGCAGGGTAAGGGTGGAGGGGTGGGCGTGAGGTGGGGCCCCGTGGGGTGTGGTGGTTGGGCAGGGTTGGGCATGGTGGGGGCAGGGTGGGCGGCGTGGTGGGTGGAGGTATTTATATAATTACTGAATATTATTTTTTGAATAAAAAAGTGGAAAGAATTTTTGATTTATATTTGGAATGAAATATGGGTCAAAAAATAGTTAACCAATTTGGACCTATATTTCTTTTAAAAAATATGGTTTCAAACCTTAACTAATTTATTGTGTTTGATTGTATTTTAATACATTTTAACAACTCATCTCTTAATGTATTTTAACAATCTATATTTTTGTATTAAGAAGACCCTCTGAATAGGACCTTTTAATATAAAAATATAGATTGTTAAAATATATTAAAAGGTGAACCTTTAAGATACAATCAAATACCACATTAAATAGTTATCGGGCAGGTTCCGGTACGATTTCAATAACTCCTTACCGGTAAATAAGTAAAAAGGCAAATAATTTAGAAAGCAACTCTACAAGACAAAAAAAGTTGATAAAACAAACAAGAAGAAAATAACAAAGGACTCTTAAACTGGACAGAGCTAATTACAAGAGCATATCTTTCATTACTGATGAATTATAAAAGTTTCGCATGGAAAAGTGTCTATTAATTGGACACTGAGTAACAAATTCCTCAAGGATACAATCAACAAAAAAGATTTGTTTCGGAAATTTGGCATAGGCGAGACTAAAAATAAAACCTCGAGGATAAGTTTATTATATGTCATGAAGACGATAAATCAAATGAAAGTGAAGATAGAGGATTTCAGTTACTGACAAGTTTGTGAAATTTAACAATGCAATCTAATGCACGATCAAAATCACTCCCCTCCAAGGCGATTGTAAACCGACAATATCCAGGAATTCCAGTCCATGAAGCACCGTTTATGCATAGACCGGTGGCCCTAAGCATCGCTTCCCTTATGTTTGAGTCATCGAGTTTGGCTTCCCACAAACTGGCATCTTTGTTGAGCTTAATACTCTTGCCAATGTAAGCAGACGGCTTTGCTACCATGGAAATACCAGCAGAAGCTTCAACAACCTCCCATCCGCATTTCTCTAGAGTCTAGTGCACAAACACGCGCAAAAAAAAAACGAGTATATTTTTATAAAAAATAAAATCACATAATCAACATGTAAAGAAAAACTTCATGAAAATAATAACCAATAAAATATTTCGAAAAAATAAATTACATGAAATCATTAGGGGATTGAGATTCATGATTTCACAGGCTTTAAATGCCACGGCCTTTAAAACTGAGATGTTATAATTACAGGAACTCTGAGACTAGTAGGTGTTCATAGGTTGGTCAAGGAAAATTGGTTATGTTTGTCCCTCATAGACACAGGCATTTGATGCCTAGTTCGATCTAGAATGACTCGTATGTATGAAGCAAAATAAATGGCTATAAGGCCAGTTAACTTTTACAGTTCAATCAATTTGTTAGGTGGTTCTAGTTTGCATTAAAAAAGGACAAATGAGCAGGGTAGCAAAAAAAATTGGTAAATCGATCATGGTCTGATGGTAGTCATATTTATATGCATTGATTTTGTTTTTCTTTTTTAAAAGTACAGGACTTAAACAAGAACCCTTCCTTTTAAATGCCACAGCCCCGAGGGGTTCAGACTAACAGCAGGTGTAATAAGTACAAAGTCTCAGTTATAATGAAACCAAAAGCAGGAGTGTTTGAATGGAATTTTTTTTGTTAGGGACGTTCTTACCTCCTTCAAACGCTTTGATCTACTTCCCAGAAGTTTTTCGTGCTCGGCAACTGCACCCAGTAGATCTCCGGCTTCCTGCTCTCTAAGATCCAGAAACTTCTTTGCAGTGTATTTAGTAGTGCTGTGAGGTTTGCTTATCCCGGACAAACTATTGAATACATCAACCAAAAAGGGCTGGTTAAGAACCAGAAACCCGAAAATAAGCCCACCAGTAAGCATCTTAAAAAACAATCCTCCAAGGAGAGACACACAGAAGGATTGCTTGGCCGAAGTCAATTTTGCCAAGCTGGCCCCCAAATTCCAGCTACCCCGGACTTTGGAGTTAAATTCAGGACCCGAAAATGAAGTATCAATTATAACCCTTGCTCCAAATTTAGCACAAATAGATAATATGTTTTCCATCTCTTGATTGCTATAAAGCAAGCCAGTTGGATTGATTGTTGGACCAGAAATGTAGAGCCACGGCTTACTCACAGTCTCGAAAACACAGGTAAGTTGCTTCTCTGTCAACTTAAACCCTACTTCAGAGGTGGTAGGAATATTCATGATGTGTGCATTCAGAAATTTGGCAGCAGAAACATTGTTACCATTTGAGCCAGAAGGGAAGCACAAAGTTCCACCTTCTTCAATGCAGCAGAGGACCAACTTATTAAAAAGAGCCAGCGGGCAGTCTGCGAACATAAATTCAGAGTCACCATCCGTTAAGAAACCATAATTGCTCTTTACGAATTGTCTAAGGCTCGGTGTCACATCAATTTCTGCCTCCGTTACGTTCTGCCTTGCAAAACTCTCGAAGATGGCAGCTTTGGCTGGAGTTGGTATAGGCAAAAAGCTTTGCTCCACATCCATGAAAATCTGGGAAGAGTGATCTGCCTCACTGCTTGAAAACTCCGCATGACTAAGGACTGAAATGGCAGAACTAGAAAACCCAATCATCTCACTAGCTTTTGCCTTTTCGGTGTTTCTCTGCAGGAACAGTATGGAAGTCAATTTAAAAAATTCTTTCTCCAGAAGTTACAAAAGCAGGTTTAATGTAAACTCAAGCAGCAGTAGAAAAAAATCAACATGTAACAAACTGCAACATTACTAATATATGGCTAAATCCTCAATAAGTATATAATGGGGTTTAAGTGTCCACTAACCATTTAGTGAGCAATATAATTTGTAGCCATAAAACTAGATTTTATTCCAAAAGCTCTATAATTCCAAAGGTTTGTACAAAATCTCAGGTAAATCTAGCCAGACACTCTGGTGCATGTGCTACCAGACTATTTCCTAAGACCTAAAGTATCTGGAACGCGTGACAACTCTTTAGTGGAAAGTGAAACAGGGGTAGCATTTAACTTCCCCTTTCAACTACGTTCAAAGTGACATACCATAAATGTTTCTGACGTACAGTTCAGTGTCAGTGCCCAGTCAGTATTTTAGACCATGGGAACTGGTTGAATGGAAAGGCCAATACTATAGAAGTGGCATTATTTGCATAACCAAAACATTTCCAAAAGATCAGGTCAAAGAGAAATTTTCAAGAAGGCAATAATCACTTCCCATAAATAGTCCAAACTTAAGTCCACCCCTCCCAGCACCTCGAATTTCCAGACTAGCAGAGGTAATGGCCTATACTAGAATGAAAAAGCATATTAGCAAATATCATCTTAGTAGTTCAAGTAAGACACCTCTGCAGGTGGATGTCGATCAGGGAGCTGAAAGGCAAGAAGCTCATTGAAAATGCAACCATAATAGTACTGAGTAATGGGTGCAGTATTCCCCTGTAATAGTTCCACGGTCTTGGATAATGCTTTAAAGATGGTCTCCTCTTCTGATATAACAAAAGCAACTTCCAAATCTGAATAAACCTGTAAACAGATTTTTTGGATAGCTTATTACACGATATATATAAAATTAGAGGATTGATTGATTCAAATGAATCAAATAACACCATTCAAGTACACCTTAGGTCATTTAAATCCATTAATTGGCTGCACGCTACACTTCAGCACAATTATCATTGCTAATCATATGGAGAGATAAGATTACCTGGTTTTTTAATAAGCCGCATATAATTGCAGCATGCGGAGGAAGTGAAGTTCCAGCAAGGTATTTCAGTACCCCATTTGAACTGGGGAGGCTGGATAGCTCAAATTGGTCTGATATGTCTAAGAAAAGTCGAGAACCAATTTCCCTTGTAGTACTTAAGAGGTGCTCAAAAGCGGAACTGGTAACAGCTTCAAATTGAGCCATCCCAGTAACTACCACTTGCGGCTTCAACTTCTTTATCAGCTCTATCATCAAATCTGATTGGCGTGGAGCTTCAATAACAGTGATTGCATCCACAATAGGCTTATCAGTTTCTGATTCCTGCAGAGACGACCAGAGGAAGAACAAATTATTCAAAGAGACAACACAGTGCCTTTGAACACCCATAAAATTGAAATCATTTATTAGTTTCCCATAGATCTGGACTAAATCTGTCTTTGAAGGTATATATGCCATCATCAAACTAACAATTTATTGAAGAAATATTAGAATAATGTACAGTTGAAGGCTTCACAAACAAACAATACCTCCATGGTTAGTGATGTTAACCATTGCCTGGGTAGGTGGCGAATCAGATGTTCATCAACAATTGCAAGCCGTGGTGAGAATAATCGAAGAGCATTCTCAATTGCCACAGCTCTTGAAGGAAATACAACAACATTCTTGCAAAAGAATAGAATAAGTAAGTTAGGAATGTAGCTTACTTTTCCGATGTTGTCACAAGTACAAAAGGGAATGAAATATGCTAAAAAAGGTTAATGTTGTAAAAGCAAGAGTCCTTATTGATTTTTGAAAAGAAAAAGAGAAACTGGTAACAGTTCTTAAATTGAATAATTTTGCAATTGGTTCTAAATTCTTCTATACTTTTTCATCATAACATGTTAATTGTCAATAATATTTCAAAAATCAGTTCACCGTGTACGAAGGATACATTGGGGAATGCTAATAGGGCAAAAGATGATATTGTCATTGGTGAGAATCCCAAATAAATCATGATCAAATGAAACCAAAAAAAAGCTGATAATATCATTTACAGAGGTGTTTTTCAGCCATTTCATGACTTGTGAGGGATGAGCTTGCCATTTTAGAGCCAATTTGGCAAAAGCATTGAAGTCAGTGCTAAATTCGGAGCAAATGTGAAAACCCTAAGGCCTAAAATTCCTATACTTGATGAGAGATCACCAGTACTAAATTAATTTTGAACAAGTAATCCCTTAAAAATACATTTATATCATATTGTCATTATAATATCCATAAGAAAGAAATATAATTTCAAACAAACAATTATAGATTTTTTGGTTAATGCTTTCACAAATAGGAGTCATTTACTAGTCTCTATCTTGTGTATCTTTTAACGTGATACTATTCCCTGTGGTTTTAAGGTTAGATGCATTAGTTTATAGATAGGACCTTTTCACATAGAAGTTCGATTGTTGAACACAAAGTTGATCCCCCTTTTCTTGTCAATTTTTGTTTCAACATACAGATGGAAGTCCAGAGATTTTTCTTTTCCAACTCATATAAAGTCAAAAATTATTTCAACGAGATTATTTTGGCTAGTTAGAGAGGGTCATATATCAAATATAATTCTCCATGTGAAAATCATTGGCAAGCTTCAAATAGAAGCATGCATTCGACATATAACTCCTTTTTTTGTTGTTGGGTAAATGTGGCCTTACCCGAGAGCTATACAGATATAACAAACAAAACAGATATAATCTATTTCAAATAATTTGTAAGCATCATGCAAAAAACATAAATAAAAGTAGTCAAAGCCAGCACAAAATTAAAGAAAAGTTACAAAGGAACTCCTCTTACCTCTGCACTAAGAGGAACGTGGTGATATGCTTTCAAAAATCCTGCAATGAGACTACGAAAACGTTTGCTTCCAGCAGGTGGTTCATATGGGAAAAATGAATTCTCTTTCAGAACACTAGCGAGATAAGCCAGGAAAGGAATCTTCTCATCAGCCACAGAATCATCTTCAAACGATAAATCTAAAGAATTGCTAATCTCTTGGAACCCATTTCTGAGAAACTCAAAAATTTTCTTTACCTGTAAATTAGTTCAATGAGTATTCTATGCAATTTCTACTCACTAAATGCTACACCAACCCTTGAAACCCAAAATACTCATAATTTTGCACCTGATTTGGTTGACGAAGTTGACAGCTGTAAACCGATAAAGCATGAGAAATCTGACCACCAGCCTTTCCATATGCCCATGCTGTTCGAGCACATATTGGCTGATCTCCAACTAGCCCCATGAAGAACTCAAAACGGTGTGGACTATTCTTCTCAATTTCAACTAAAGCTGAAATATCTGTGTCACCAGCCTGCAACAACAAAATTCATTAGGTGTGCAATTATGGTGTAGATGTCATTTTCACTAAAAGGGTTTACTTGCCTGAAGAATTTTCGTCTGCCAAAGCTTGTTAACACAGACACCACGCCGCTCAAACAAGCGCCATAAACACCTTGTCCTGGGCGACCTCCCATGTTAAAAATCATAATCCCCATAGGTTTGATCACAGAAATGCTTTCTTCGACTGCTCTGGCAATTAGACCTAAGCCAAACTGATCTTCAACAAATCCCTGAAGAGATCAAAAGATAAAAGTAATTAATTATGATGGTCACAGCAACAAAATAGTCCATCTGAAAATGAAAGAAAAACAACAAAAGAAGTATCAGAAATTTTGTACTTTCAGGATGAATTAGATTTTTTATATTGCATTATATATGGAGGGGATCATGCGCTGTATAATGTACGCTTTTATGAGATACTGAGATTGATTTGTCGATCGTCAATGTAACCCAACCTTTGGGCAAACCACGTATTTTGTGTCTTGTATGATTGTTTTCTTTCGATTTCTCATCGCTATTGTTTTTGCGTTGTCATTTTCTATTGGCTCAAGTACATTCAAGGAGTTTCTTTAAAAAAGATAGGATATATAGAAGATATGACATCTAATTGGAAGAGCTTGGGGTAAGTCCTTCTGAGCTCATTGTTGCATAACATAGTTCATACTATGTATATGTATGTATGTACGTATATTTTAATTAATATATATATATATATATATATGTTTGTATATATGTGCATCAAATCTTCTATACAGTGATTTCTCATCTAACTTCTAAATCCTGACAATGCAATTTGCATTGACTAAAATAATAGTTTTATTAGTTGGAACATATTATTTTTAAATGAGTCATTCCAAATTATGAAATGAAGTAGCTACAAACCATTCTGCATTTTAAAATGACAAAGAAATAAAACATCTTTATCAAGCGTCCAAAAACTAGATTGTGTTAATCTCTTTAAATTTTTTGCATACCAAACAGAAGTTAATATTTTCCCCAAAACTTAAATATAAAGTTCTATTAAATATAAAGTTAATGGAAAATGTTATTAATATCTCAAAAGATCAAATGCTTCGTTCTTTATTTTTTCTTTGTCTTATCAAGAAAGGAAAACAAAAGAAAAATCACAATTATAAAATAAGCTAAAAATATATAGTAGATCCAAAGTCTCCAATTGCTAACATGCTAGCTAAAAGAAAATATCCACCAAGTGACATCAGAATGGATTGATTCTCTACAAACCTGAAGAGCGCAATAGTTACTCAAAGAATGTAGAAACTCTTCGCTTGCATTTTCTGTAATCATCTTGGACATTGCATCTGGGTTTGGGTTAAGAATCTGCAAATAAAAACCAAAGTGAAAAGACAACTAAAAAGAATAAAGCAAAAGGACTGACTGGTTATATTAACAATTTTCCTTAGATCCCAAAAGCACTCATGGCTGTGGCCCATAAAACTTCCAATCATTAGCCAGAGAATGATTAAGCAGTTTATACAACTTCCAATGTCTTACATTGAAAAGGAGAAAACAACAGTATTCATTAAACCATATTATTGACCATAATACCTGTGGTATACAACCAACAATGCGTTCAAGCTCTATATGATTATCTCTGCAGTACCCTAGAAGATCAGATTCGTGAAACTCTACTCTGTCAAGTAAAGTTTTCTTCTCATCATCATAGATAGGTTGACCATTCTCGTCCAAAGCATTTAAGTACAAGTTTATCCAAGAAACTTTAACTGCTCTAGGGTTTATATCAAGGCCATATACCTGTAGGACGTTACCGGACAATGTTAGAAAGCTCATATGAACTATAATACTCAACTCCGGAAAAAGTATGTTTACCTCAACTAAAGATACGACCCCATAATTATTTTTTTTTAATACAACACAATGCCATGATTTTTTTAAAAATTTTGATAGAACAAAATGTCATAGACTAACACATCAGGTCACAAATAGTCTTGCTTCTACAACAATCAATAAAATAACACAGCGAAAACCAAAGAAGTGTTGTTAACTTTAATGTAGTTGGATAAGCACCATAACAAACCTTTGAAGGAGCCCACTTCTCAGCAAGAGCAATGGATATCCATCCATTCCCACAACCAAGCTCTGCGATTGTCTTGTCTTTGAACATAGAGGCAGGATGTCTATTCAGCCCCTCATAGAAAGTAAAGGACCAGTCCTCTGGCATAAAGATGCTCGGAATTACCATCATTGTTAATTTTTTCTTCTTCTGGTAACCTGCAAACGCGGAATAACTTTAAGGCAGCTGAAATTAGATGTACAGAGAGCATTTTTAAAAGTACACAACTGTTGAATAAGATGGCACTGAAACCAGTTAGGTCTACAAAGAAAAGTTTGAGTAACCAAGAAGGAGAACAACATGTTAACAACACAGTTAAAGCACCAGGAAATAAAGTAGAGATATAACAAACACAGAAGATCAAAAAAGGTCAAAAAAAAGAAAAAGAGAGATACACAATTTAAAAATATTCAATTATTCGATGAAACAAGGATTCAAAAGGAGTTTAATTATCCGTCTTTTGCAACAATCCTGGAACTTTTTTTTTAATTAAAGCTCTGAATTTCAACAATTATTGGCCTTGAAGTCTAATAGGATGCATTCAAGACTTGCGGCAGAGATGCTTGCTACATTAATTAATAGGTCAAGAACATTAAGCGTGTTCAAAACCCATATATGAGCTTCATACATGATTCGAACAAGTCACGTTGGCAAACAAATCTTGGATGAGGCTCAAAAAGTAAGGAATAAGGTTTCATGTCCACATGAGACAGGTCCTGGGAAAGATGGAGAAGGCACGTGTTAGGACTTAGTACAAAGATACTGTTAAGATATTTGTTTTGTTACAATAATTTATCTCATCGGTTTGAAGTGGCATAGGCAAGATGTCCCTCTCCCCATACAGGTATCTGGTTGTAAATTGTCTTAGGTTCCGTTTGGTAACAGTTTTTAAGCAACTCAGTTTGCTATAGGAAAAAAGAGCAAAAAGATATTTATAAAATACCATTATCAAATTAATACTTCTAACATTTATAAAATTTGTTACTTATGGTATATAGATAGACTAAGAAGAACAAATACCGAGTAAAAAGGACAAAAACTAGTAAGAAGGATCTGACACTCGTGTGTCCCTAAACTCAGACACGCACATGCACAAAACTTATAAACAAAACTCTTAGTTTAGAGGGTGGATGAACAAACTGCAGGAGTGACTATCTGAAGGTAGAGCAGGATGGGGAAATATTTATCTATGCCATTAGTTAAGAGTTTACCGGTTGTTTTCTGGTTTTGCTTTTTAGTATAAATCATAGCTGAAACATGCATCTTGTAAGGAATCTATTTTGAACCTATATGATATTGCTGAGAATATCTTGAGGTTGCGAGCTACTTGTTTGGATGGTAGACAATTTAATTTAGAGAAAAAAATATTCATTGTTAAACTTTATTCATTATTTCTTCCAAGAAAATAAATTGGGTTCGGGTTCATCACTGGCATGCCAGTGTTCTTCATAGGAAAATGGTTGTTGTGTGGGAAGTAGCAATTAGGAGTTATGGTTATACAAGTGCCAGGATCAAGTCAAAGCTTATCATAAGCTCATCAGTAGGAAGAAAAAAGATGGGCAAAGAGATTTATATAAGTTCCCGCAGGGATAATATTCAGTGCACTGCAGACCTGAAAGAGTTCCTTTTCACATGGACAGTTTTCAGTAACGCATAGATAATTGATAACCTGAAACAAAGAAGTCTTAAAGTTACACATGAAAGTAAAATAATGATGCAGAAAGTCATCTTTCATGCAATGTCGAGTGGTGGGACTTGGCAGGACTGTGGTATCTTCTTCTCAAATTTCATGATGCCTATAAAATCTTTTTAATCTTATTTTCTTTCCAAATAAAGGCAAAGCAAACCAAACTTCTGAATGATAGGTAGGCAGAGGATCTTCTACCGCTTCTTCAACTCCTTAACTTTTCTTCTATCTCTCTTTCCTTTGATAGCCACCTTTGATCACCAGATCTTTCCCTCTACGTCCTTTAGTATTCCTTATTTGGAAATCAAAATCAAGGATTTTTGGATCCATATGCATCCAATACATAGGCCTTATAAATATTTGTATCCGTATGTATGTATGAAGTGAGACAAAATCTCATATTTATGTTCATTTTGTTCATTGCCTGATGGTTTGGCTGCTTTGGTGGTCTGCTTTTGGAGTCATCGAATTGTACTGTGTTTGTCCTTCTAGTGTGGACAAAATAATTCTCAGCAGATTTTTCGGGGTTTTTAATATAATTCATGGTGTTAAGGATTAGAGAGGGGTGCTTGTTTTGTCATCTTGTGTGGGCGTGGATTGAGATGTTCATTTATTTTGAGACAAAGTTTTCTTTTACACCTCTATTTGGGCCTCCTAAGTCCTAAATAGGAACTTTACAAAGAGTTTTATTAATTATTATCAGATTTACCTAATTACCTAATTTTACACTCTAGTTAATGTTAGGATTCAAAATAATCATAACTATTCCACTGTATCATTCATAAATCATTCAAAATCAACAATTTCACAGTTCATCAAATGCACATTTATACATATAAACAATTAAACATATATCAAACTAAAAACTAAAAAAAATAGAGTATGTATGAAAGAAGGTTAATTTGACCTTCATGTTGTTCTAGATAGATATTCTGGATTCGAAAATGGTAAGTATCAAGGCATTGTTCAATGGCTTCTTTGGAATCGAATCGTTTCTGGAGCTCCGAGAAGAAAATCCGTGTTTCGACTCGGGTATTCGGATCTTCAAGCCGCTCCAGGAGTGATCTGAAAGCACTGTACGCAGAGTCACCGGACTGCTTACACTGCTTCAACAACTCATCTATCGATCCGAACAAACCCTTAATCGCTGCCATTACTGAAATCAAGCTACAAAATTCTAAAAAGAAAGGTCTATATATGTATATACGTAATACATATATAGAGAGAGAAAATGAAGAGAGAGAACGAGTATTTGGTCGTTGCAGAGCTAAAGAAGAGGACGACGTTGGCGGGTTTTTATAATAAATAGCTAAGTGTCCCAAGTTTTATTTTTTAAACAAATTATTTTTAATTTATTCTCTCTCTATATATATATATAATACTCCCTTCGTCCCATACTTATAGGCTGATTTCTTTTGGTACATAGTTTAAGAAAATCAATTTAAATAATAATTTTAACAGAAATTTTTCACATATACACCTTAATATAAAATTAATGAGTAAATTACTTACTTCTTACTTATGCATTGATTGTTGATACAATTGTCTTTTATACACAAAATATATTAAACTAGTAAAGCCTAAAAAATTGAATTCTTTTATTGAGAATACAACAACATTAAATGTGATGATAAAAATAATGACATTGAAAGTTGTTTCTTTAAAAAAAGAATAATGGTTGAATATTTATTATAAGGGCATAAAAGTAAATAATGAACCAACTAAATTTTATAAATAGTAAGTAGCCTATATATTGGGACATCTCAAAATACAAAATCAGCCTATAACTATGGGACGGAGGAAGTATTTTTTTAAATTTTAATTTAACTTATTATAATAAACAATTGTATGTGGTTGCATTTTTTTAAAAAGTAAATGTTGTAATCATTCTACTATTCTAGCACCAATAGTAAACTAATTTGTGAAATTTAATTTTTTTAAAAAAAACATTATATATAAAATATTAAAAATAATACTATTTATAAAATAAACCAATGTTTTGCCTTATTTAAAAAAAAAATTAAAATACTAAAGACCCATAAAACACTATCATTATGTCTCTACATAAGTTAATTCTAATTAATTATTACGATTGTATTTTTTTAGTGTAGCTATATTATAATAATTATGTTGTTTATATTAGTAAATACTACAATCCCGATCAAGAGCAGGATGCTTAAATAACATTACAGTCTTAAATAGCATGACTATATAAAGAGGGCTCCGTGTTTTATTTTTCCCTTCACTTTCTCTCTCTCATGAAGTTCGCGTTCCTTTCATTGAACTCCCAGCCCTTGTTCTTTCTCCAACTTTTCCTTCCCTCAAAAAGAAAATTTCATCCAAATCTTCTATCACTTAGAAGATTTCAGAGTAATTTGCAGAACAAAGTTTGGATTTCTTGTAAGACCCCAGCTTTTATAAATAAAGATGAATTTTTCTATAAATATTATTTTTGAATATTATGGAATAAATTTGATATAATGTTATAGTTGTGGGTAATATTTATAAATTTTGCAAAGTATGCAAGTTCTTATAAAATATTCGTTTGGTTGGAAATATTCTTTTGGTTAGGGAATATTCGCATAAATGGCTCAATCATCGATGGATCCCATAATGTAATTATTGTTTGGATTGAGAAAACGACAAAAATATTTTATAAAAATAACTACGAGGTGTTCTGACCGTTAAAACTGTTGAACTACCCGGTGGTAAAAATGTACAATGAATACGCGTGAATTGCATAAAGAAGACACTCAGGTATTGATTATTGATGCTTACGTGAGAAGTCACTCACCTATGCTCAATTATTACTACACGATAATTCTTTGCATCATATCTCTTATATTATTGATTCAATTATTGTCACAAAGATCATCATCATATAATATGTTATAGTATTAAATCAATAATTGAGACGACAAGTTATAAATGATTAATAATTGTTGAAAGATTAAATATGTGTTGATGAAAAAAAAATGATTTGTGGTAAGTTTGATTATTTTATGGGGGCTCATATGTCATCATCTAAGAGTCTCTTCAATCGATAGTATTTACCTTCGTCGATAAGTAATTACCTTCACCGATAGTAATTACCCTTGTGAATAGTATTTACCTTCATCAATAGTAATTACCTTCAATCAATAAGTAATTACCCTTATGAATAGTATTTACCTTCAATCAATAGTAATTACCTTCGTCGATAGTAATTACCCTTGTGAATAGTATTTACCTTCAATCGATAGTATTTACCTTCGTTGTAAGACCTCAAATTTTTTTAAATAAAAAGGAATTTCCTTTATTTATTATTTTGAAATAGTAAGGGTTGATTTGATTAATGTGGATAGTAAAGGGTTAAATACGCAAAATATTTCAAAATAAGCAGTGGTTATAAAATATTCATTTTGTCGGGAATATTCGTTTGGTCGTGGAATATTCAAATCTTTTCAGGAATATTAAATGCACATGGTAAGCAGCCGTGTGTGGGCCCATGTGAAAGCGATTGGATGAGGAAAATGACAAATATAAGTTGGTTAAAAATAACGGCGTAGTTATTCCGTTAAGATCATAGTTATTCTGAATTAAGACCGTTGGAATACCCGGTGGTTAAAATACGATGTCTGGCGCTGGTTACGCACAATGAAGACACCATTACATAAAGATTGTTGAATTATCGATCCTTACGTAGAAGGCACTACTCAATAATTTTCACGATGAGTTCTTGCTCAATATTTTATTTTATTGATTCAATAATTCTTTGCGTTGATATTTTATATTATCATTGTTCAATAATTGTCATTTACAATATTTCCCATTATCATATCAATAATTCATATTATTTGAATAATATTATTAGATAACATTATTGGCAATGTCTAGAAAGTTACGCTCAGGGAGGTTTGGTTTGGTCACCTAATCATGCAGCAAGTAGAGAGAGATCCTTATTGAAAGCCCCTCTTTCCTGAACTACTGGTTGTCATAATTGTGATTACAGAATATTATTTGTGAATAATTAATTATTGATTCATATGATAAGGAAATATTTATTTTATATGAATATAAATGATGGATTTATTTATGAGGAAATTATTGTTGAGGTGTTTTATCAGTATTTTATCGGATTGGAGGTGTTAAAAATCAAATCAGGGGTTTTGAGATATATTGCGGGGGTTATAATTTTTAATCCGACCGTTGGATTGTGGTAATTTTTGGGTATGTTATACATACATAAGTTGAGTATATGTCCACAAATTTTGAACCGTTAAAAATTCACGAATGATTTGTTATGAATTTTAATAGGTGTCTGATTCAGAAATTAGGGTTATAATTGATTTTGGTGGAAAATTCTAGAATTGAGTGGTCCCCACTTGTGGTTGGTGAAGAAATGTGCTGAATTTTATTTCAAATGTGGTGGGTGGCAATAGTAGCGAGTAAAAGCCATCGGTGTTGGTCGGTCAAGTCTGCTTGGTGAAATTAACATTTTCCTATAAATAGAGGCTAAGTTAAATTGAAAATCACACCGAAAACAAAGTTTTCTCTTTCTCTCTATATTATTGAGTGTATTTTGTGAGTATTTAGATACTTTGAGAGTTGTTGTTCAATCTGAGTTTCATTCAAAGATCACTTCCGCCTTTCCTTCCGAAATCTTGATTCTTTGAGGTAAGGGATATTATTTTTTTTCAGTAATGATATTATTTCTTCATATCATTATCTTTGAAATGTTGATCTGAAGTTTTTATCAAATTTGGAACTTTTTCATATCGGGGTTACTATTCATGAGTTCTTATTCATGAGTTACTATTCACGATTCTTTATTATTCACGAGTACTATTCATGAAGCGTGAAAATATTTTTTGTGGAATTTCTATCTTTTGGTGTCGGAGTTACTATTCACGATATCACGGACTATTCACGATATCTGACCTTTATTCACGAATCATCTAAGACTATTCAATAAAAAATGAAAATTTTTCTTTTAAATCTAAAATATCTATTCGGATACTAGCTTTGATTGTATCCATGTTTTGATCATTCTTGAATTTTACTTCACTATGATTATTTTTGAGGTATTGTTGGACATGGATAAAACAAAGTAGAATCCTTAATCCTTAATCCTTGTCATTTTGTTTCAATTGGATTCGTTCTTTAAAAATATTTTTCATCATCCTCGGTCTTAAATGATGATATTATTGAATATCTTTGGCACATAGTGCAAAGATGAATGATTTCTGAAGAATATCTTTGGCACATAGTGCAAAGATGAATGATTTCTGAAGAATATCTTTGGCTTTGTAGTCAAAGATGAATGATTTCAAGAATATCTTTGGCTTGTAGTGCAGATGAAAGGGTGTTTAAATGAACATGGCCGGTGATGAATATCTTTGGCTGTAGTGCAAAGATGAATGGTGTTTAAATGAACATACCGATCGATGAATATCTTTGGCCTTTAGTGCAAAGATGAGCAGTGTTGAGATGAAACATGACCGGATTGATGAATATCTTTGGCTGTAGTGCAAAGATGAATATTTGATTTGAGATGAATATTGATTGATGTTACTGGGATAAAATATTGATGATGGACCGTTAAATTCATAGATTATAGTAGATTTCATTCTCTACGTAACTCTTCTATGAATTATTATTTCACTGCGAATATTGATCCGAAACTTGTTGTCTATTGTATTCTAACAGTTTTTTCCTGTTGGAGACTAACGATAATTTGTTGTATATTATCTTAGTCATAATATTCTTTTTTTGGGCTAGTTGAGCTCACCCTTTTCCTTGTTGTTCCATTTTTCTTCTCGGGGAGGCGAGAATGTAGCGAAGTACTTAGTCGGGGGTATGGAATGAAGGTTCTAGAGAGAGTTGTTTAGTAGTCCTCACCATTATTGTAAAATAATGTATCAATAAATGTGATGAGGATTTATTTGAGTATAAATATTATCAGAAGATAATATTTGTATTTAAACTCACGATTTATTGTTGTGATAATAAAGTTGTAGTTGTTTCTATGCACCATGTATTTGGCGACTCGAGAATGGGTTGGATGGAATGGACCTATTTTGGGGTCGCCACGGTTAATATCGAGCTTAGGGATATGATCTCTGGCGGAGATCGGGAATAGAACTAGGAGGGAGAGCGAGTAAATCCTTCGCTAGTGTGTCCTACCTAAGCTTATTTGTTAGTTGGTCAAGATATAGGGGTATTATGTGATTTGTTAATTTATTTAATTAACCCTTGTTTTATAATGAAGAATCGAGAATGTCGATCGAGAATATTAATAGTGGTGTAAATGAGACCGTGGAGATGCTCATGTGACTTAACAACGAGGAGAACGTCAACAGCAATTTGGCAATGTACCTCCCGTGAATAACACCATTGAGCGAGATGATGAACGAGGGATGTTTAAAAGCTTTTTGCGGTTCATGCAAAATCGCATTTAGGGAGACTCGTGTTCAAAATACGAGGAGGAGATGATAGCAATTCACGGGTGGTCACAACAAGCAGCTTCAAAGAGTTGGGACCACTGAGTGCAGGGAAAGCGGATCCGATCACGGCGGAAACATGGGTCAAGCAAATTACCAAGATATTCGATGTCTTGGGATGCGTGAAGAAACGAAAGTTCCATTCGCTACTTTTATGTTCCGTGGCGAGGCAGATTCTCGGTGGGAATCGTGAAGCGTACCGTTCACCGCACTCAAAGCATGTCGTGGGAGACGTTTGAAAATGATTCAATGACAAGTACTTCCACGAAAGTATTCGTTATATGAAGGAAGTGGAGTTTATTAGATTGGAGCGAGAATAACATGGCGGTGTCCCAAAGACGAGGCGAAGTTCGCGAGTTATCCGTGTTCACCTCATTTGGTGGAGAATGAGGAACGTATGACGCGGATGTTTCGAGAGGTTTGAAACCGCGATACGTCGAGATCTCATTTCTCATAAATTTTCTCTATTCGGATGTTGTCAATGAGGCTCGATTGTTAGGCGAGATAACGAGTACGTTCAACCGAGGGACCATAACCGAGGATCATACCAAAGATAAGCGATCATCGTAATAACGATAACCAAAGGGAGAAAGAAGAATACGGACAAAGCGCGTAACCACTCCGGTGGTAATCGTGGCCATGAAAATAGAAGAAGCGAGTTGGGAGGAGATTTTAAAAGAGGAGATTCAATAACGACCATGTGAAGACGTCGGCGCCAAAGATGTAAATCGTTCCAAGGAGGAGAAAGACCACCGGTTATATGTTATAAATGCGGAAAAGAGGGATATATCGGTCAAACCGTCCCACAACAGCTTTAAGGTATGCTATAATTGTGGAAAAGAAGGACATATCGCCGAGATTATGCGATATCGAAACCCCATCCAATGGAATGGTGACTCAAAAGGATGTCCCGTAAAAGTCAAAGTCAATCGGTTCTCGGAAGAGCGTTTGTCGTGACCGTCAAAATACGAGGAATCGAACGAAGTTAGCACGGTTAGTTAATTATAAATTCTTGCGAAGTTTATACCTTATTAGATACATGTTCTACCCATTCTTTTATCTCTCTTGCTTGCGCTCAACGTTTGAACTTGACTACGGAGAAATTAGACTTTGACCTATTTATGGAGACTCCGTTAGGAGAAACTTTCATTACATCCGTTGTTTAGAAATCTTGTTTGATTCAAGTTGGCACTATCACATTACCTGTTAACCTTATTTCTATAGAGATATTGTTTTTGATGTGATTTTAAGGTTAACTACTCATCATGCCGAAATTGATTACTTTCGTAAGGTTGTTAGTTTTCATATTCCTAAGCAACCTATTATTCGAATTCCGGCAATCAAACCATTGAAGTCAAACATTTTCATATCAAACCATGAAGTCATTCGTTTATTACGGATGTCAAGTTTTCTTAGTCCATGTTATGGATTTGAATAAAGACACGTCAGATTTGAATAATATTCTTGTTGTTATTGATTTTTCCTGACGTATTTCCTGAAGAATTTCTTGGCTTACTCCCAAAGCTCGATATTAAATTTTGTATCGAATTTGAACCCCAGACAAAACTCATTTCTAAAATCTCATATCGAATGGCTCTATTGAACTTCGAGAGTTAAAATTCAATTATAGAATTTGGTACTGAGCCTTTATCTTGTGACTTCCTTTGTGGAATTCACCAAGCCGAACTCTCTATAGGGGACGCCATATTCGATGCGATAAGAAACCGATAGGTGTCATTGTGACGTCTTATCCAAGATTGAGATATGAGTCACGATTGAGAAGCAACCTAAGTCGATGAATCGAAATACGTAGCTTTCAGGCTTAGTTGGTTATTATCGGAGATTCGTTGAAGGATATTCTCGATCGCTATTCCATTAACGTGGTGACTCACAGAGATACAAAATTCAAATGGAGCAAGGAATGTGGGAAGAGCTTGAAGAACTCAGTGGAGACTCATTTCAAAGATATGTTACGACCATGCCATCCTCGAAAAGCGAACGTGGTAGTGACGTGTTGAGTAGAAGATCGTATACAAGTACGAGTACGATGTTGTCAAAGACTAATTTCAGATAATATACAAATAATAGAGATGGAGATGAAAACTCTAGGTACCCACGTGATGATGATATACTGAGTCACGTGATGATATACTGAGTATAATCGACTTTTAATCGATAAAGTTAAAAGCTTTGCTCGAGCTACACAATCGGAGTGATGAATTTGAAGAAGGAGGTGCAAGAAGTTGTTATTTCAAAAGCGAGAATCGGTGAGGTGAGGAAAGCTCAAACCTTCGATTTATTAATCCATTTGAAATTCTCGATCGAATAGGAACTGTAGCCTATAGACTCGCGTTACCTCCGAGTATGTCTCGTGTTCATAATGTGTTTCACATATCGGTACTTCGTAAATATGTGAAAGACCCGAACCACGTTATTAAGTTAGAACCGGACGAGTTAGCCGAAGACCTAACGTATGAGGAGATACCTGTCAAGATTTTGGATAGGAAGGAGCATGTCCTATGTACCGAGGTTATACCACAAGTTAAAGTTTTGTGGAGAAACCATGCAATTGAGGAAATGACCTGGGAGTTGGAAATGGAAATGAAAGCGAGGTATCTTTACCTTTTCAAACACTGTGTACGTCACGTCAATTTCGAGGACGAAAATTTCATAAGGAGGGAGGTTGTAAGACCCTCTAAATTTTTTTAAATAAAAGGAATTTCCTTTATTTATTATTTTGAAATAAGTAAGGGTTGATTTGATTAATGTGGATAGTAAAGGGGTTAAATCACGCAAATATTTCAAAATAATGAAGTGGTTATAAAATATTCATTTTGTCGGGGAATATTTGTTTGGTCGTGGAATATTCGCATCTTGTCGGGAATATTCGTAATGCGGCCGCCAAAACCCATATGTGGGCCCCATAACGGAAAAAGCGATTGGATGAGAAAATGACAAATATAAGTTGGTTAAAAATAACGGCGTAGTTGTTACCAAGTAAGACCGTAGTTATTCTACCGTTAAGATCATTTGGAATACCCGTGGTTAAAATACGATGTCTGGCGCTGTGGTTGCATGAAAGAAGTATTACCAGTATTGCACAATATTGTTGAATTATTGATCCTTACGTAAGAAGGCACTACTCAATAATTTTCACAAGAATTCTTGCTCAATATTTTATTTTATTGATTGATAATTCTTTGCGTTGATATTTTATATTATTGTTGTTCAATAATTGTCAACTTTGCAAATATTTCCCATTATCATATCAATAATTCATATTATTTGAATAATATTATTAGATAACATTATTGGCAATGTCTAGAAAGTTACATCTAAGGAGAGGTTTGGTCACCTAATTGCGGCGCCAAGAGGAGAGATCCTTATTGAAAGCCCCCTTCCTGAGAACTACCGGTTGTCATAATTGTGATTCTGTAATATTATTTGTGAATAATTAATTATTGATTCATATGATAAGGAAATATTTATTTTATATGAATATAAATGATAGATTTATTTATGAGGAAATTATTGTTGAGGTGTTTTATCAGTATTTTATCGGATTGGAGGTGTTAAAAATCAAATCAGGGGTTTTGAGATATATTGCGGGGGTTATAATTTTTAATCCGACCGTTGGATTGTGGTAATTTTTGGGTATGTTATACATACATAAGTTGAGTATATGTCCACAAATTTTGAACCGTTAAAAATTCACGAATGATTTGTTATGAATTTTAATAGGTGTCCGATTGAAATTAGGGGTTATAATTGATTTTGGTGGAAAATTCTAGAATTGAGTGGTCCCCACTTGTGGTTGGTGAAGAAATGTGCTGAATTTTATTTCAAATGTGGTGGGTGGCAATAGTAGCGAGTAAAGCCATCGTGTGGCAGTCAAAATCTGCTTGGTGGGCTAACATTTTCCTATAAATAGAGGCTAAGTTAGAATTGAAAATCACACCGAAACAAAGTTTTCTCTTTCTCTCTATATTATTGAGTGTATTTTGTGAGTATTTAGATACTTTGAGAGTTGTTGTTCAAGATACAAGTTTCATTCAAATCACTTGAGCCCTTTCCTTCCAAGTAATCGATTCTTTGAGGTAAGGGATATTATTTTTTTTCGTAATGATATTATTTCTTCAATATCATTATCTTTGAAATGTTGATCTGAAGTTTTATCAAATTTGGAACTTTTTCATATCGGGTTTACTATTCATGAGTTCTTATTCATGAGTTACTATTCACGAGTTACTATTCATGAGTCTTTATTCATGAAGCGTGAAAATATTTTTTGTGGAATTTCTATCTTTTGGTGTCGAGATTCTTTATTCACGATACTCACGACTATTCATTCGAATCTGAGACTATTCAATTTAAAAATGAAAATTTTTCTTTTCGCTCTAAAATATCTATTCGGATACTAGCTTTGATTGTATCCATGTTTTGATCATTCTTGAATTTTACTTCACTATGATTATTTTTGAGGTATTGTTGGACATGGATAAAACAAAGTAGAATCCTTAATCCTTAATCCTTGTCATTTTGTTTCACCGGATTCGTTCTTTAAAATATTTTTCATCATCCTCGCCTTAAATGATGATATTATTGAATATCTTTGGCTTTAGTAGTCAAAAGATGAATGATTTCAAGAATATCTTTGGCACAGTAGTGCAAAGATGAATGATTTCTGAAGAATATCTTTGGCAGAAGTCAAAAGATGAATGATTTCAAGAATATCTTTGGCCCAGAAGTGAAGATGAAGCGGTGTTTAAATGAACATGGCCACCGTGATGAATATCTTTGGCTCAGAAGTGCAAAGATGAACAGTGTTTAAATGAACATGACCGAGGTGATGAATATCTTTGGCCTTTAGTGCAAAGATGAGCAGTGTTGAGATGAACATGATCGATTGATGAATATCTTTGGCTTCAGAGTGCAAAGATGAATATTTGATTTGAGATGAATATTGATTGATGTTACGGGGGATAAAATATTGATGATGGAATCGTTAAATTCATAGATTATAGTAGATTTCATTCTCTACGTAACTCTTCTATGAATTATTATTTCACCTGCGAATATTGATCCGAAACTTGTTGTCTATTGTATTCTAACAGATTTTTCCTGTTGGAGACTAACGATAATTTGTTGTATATTATCTTAGTCATAATATTCTTTATGGGCTAGTTGAGCTCACCCTTTTCCTTGTTGTTCCATTTTTCTTCTCGGGAGGCGAGAATGTAGCGAGTCTTAGTCGGGTATGGAATGAAGGTTCTAGAGAGAGTTGTTTAGTAGTCCTCACCATTATTGTAAAATAATGTATCAATAAATGTGATGAGGATTTATTTGAGTATAAATATTGTCTAGAAGATAATATTTGTATTTAAACTCACGCTTTTATTGTTGTGATAATAAAGTTGTAGTTGTTTACGTACCATGTATTTGGCGACTCGAGAATGGGTTGGATGGAATGGACCTATTTTGGGGTCGTCCACATCCGTCAATAGTAATTACCTTTACCGACGTCGAACCACTTGTCGCTTCACATTACAAAGGCCGAACCACTTGTCGCTTTCACATTACAAAGCGTCCAAACCATTAAGTCCAAGCCACTTGCCTTTTCACACTACAGTGCTAAGCTAGAAATCTTCTATAAATAGAGGCCTAGGGCTTCATTATTTTCACGAATTCATTCAAGCTATAGAGAGAAAGTATAGAGAGAATAAGAGAGAAAGAAGAAGAGTATTTTATTACTACACCGCTTTGCGATATTCAATCTCCTACCAAATGTAAGGGTGTTATTCTTTCTTATTCATGAAGAGAACTCTGTTGTTATTCCATTGCTTATTATTACATTGGAATAACTTTGTATAAGTGGTTTACCCTATACTTGGTGACATTCTTCTATTATTCATTGGAACATCACATGCATGTGTTTTTACAGGACCGGTTCCGTCTTTATTATTATTCTGTTGGAACATCCTCATGCATGTGTTTTACACCGGACTGGGGTTCCGCCTTCTTTATTATTATGTTGGAATATCCTATCTGTGTTTTACACCGGATGCGGTTCCATCTTTATTATTACATTGGAACATCCAGCCGGTTGTGAATTTCACGACACATTTCCGTTATTTATTATTCTGTTGGAATAACTTTTATGCATGCGATCTGTCGCGTGCGTGGTGATTTCTTTTGTTATTCCATTCTTTATTATACCCGGTTGGTTAAAACTTTGACTTCTATACTCCATGAAATTAGTAGAATATCCTTGATATTTGCGTTTCATCCATATCTTTTCATGGAAATATTCTTCGATCATTCTTGAATTTTACTCTACAAAACAATGTCGTGTTGACAATTTGGACGCGTTAATAATTCCCGGATAAAATAATTCTTGAACTTGTTTTATTGAATTCTTATATCATTGTCATCATCCTCATGTTTATATTTTTGAAAGTCATCGTGGCACATGGTGCGTAGATGGACTTGGTATGATTATGACCAGAGACTATTCGATTAATAATCATGGCCGTAATGTTACAAATGATGTGATAAAAATCCTCGATGGTAGTAGTGCATTGATGGGCGATTGTTGGCATGATCATGACCATTAATGAATACACAAATATTCTTGGCCGTAGTGCATGAATAATTGTGGTCGCGATACTTAAAGAATATCCTTGGCCCGAAGTGGGGGGTGATTCGATGATGTGAAATATTTATTAAAGTTTGAGTCTCGACTATAAACGATGATGAAAAACCTTTTAAAACCTAAAAGATAGTAGACTTTATTTTCTACTTGACTCTTTTAATGGATTGCGTATTCATTGCAGATTAAACCGGGTTGTCTATTGTATTTTATCGGTTTAACATTATTGAAGACTATTGATAATTTATTCGCATTATCTTAGTCATAATATTTCTTCTTGGGCTAGTTGAGCTCACCCTTTCTTTCACCGTTTCTCTTCGGAAATGATAATATAAATTGGGACGAGTCGGAAGCGAGTGATGGTCCTCGAAGATAGCATTAGTAGTCCTCACTATTATTCAGTAAAATAGTGTGATAATAATCGTAATGAGGACTTTTTGTTTGAGTTTGTATAATATCTAGTAGAGCGATATTTGTATTTAAACTCACAGTTTATGTCGTATTGTATACCTACGCTTATGTTAATAAGTTGTTTTTAAATTCTGTACCATGTAAGTGTCGACCCAAGATGGGTGATGTATACCTAATTTTGGGGGCGTCACATTTCTTGTCTTCACTTTCTCTCTCCTCGCAAGGGAACGAGTTCTGTGTTTCGACCAAGCAATTTGGGGCTTCTCCAACTTTTCGTTGCTTCTCCAAATCTGAAGATCGAGCTAAAAATATGATTAAGTAATCTACCCCCTATCATCTTCGTAAGAGAGCCCTATATTCATAAAAGGAGGAGAGAGTGTGCCTAGTGCGGAATCTTGGATTTTGGGAGTTCAATTTGGGTAAGAGCATTTTCCCATTCTCCCCTAAATTGCTTTTTCGCCCTAGATTGGCTTCAAATAAGGGTTTCCACCAAGTGATTTATTGTTGACTATGTTATTGCTTGTAAATTTTTGATCCAATAAATCGTTACACTGTGTATGGCCTCATCGCTTAAAAAAACACAACCAAATACAATAGTTTGACCATGATTATTAACCCCCATTAGTGGGGCAAATATCATTCCATAACGTAATGGTATCCAAAATGACAACATCACCGTAAAATCTATAAGTCCGTCTAGAAGTTGCATCGGCCCAAAAACAACGAGTGATCCTTTTTTCATCGTCTGTGTCAATTGTGAAAGTGAATGAAGGATTCTTTTGTTGTTCTAACTGCAAGTACTCATTCAACATATCCCCATCATGTCCCTTCATGTCATTGCGCTTATCTCTTTTAAAGTTGTACAAATCTCGTTGCGTGCAACCTGTGACGCCCACAAAATAGGTATACATCACCTATTCTGAGTCGCCAAATACATGGTACAGAATACAAATACAATCTTTAATATACAACAAAAAAACTGTGAGTTTTAATACAAATATTGTCTTCTAGACAATATTCACTCTCAAAATAAGTCCTCATTACATTTATTGTCACACTATTTAATGTAATAGTGAGGACTACTAATACTATCATCTCGGACCGCCACTCCATTCCCCGACTAGTCTCAAACACGTTCTCATTTCTGAAAGAGAACAAAGGAAAAAAGGGTGAGCTCAATCTAGCCCGATAAGAAATATTATGACTAGGATAATGCGTAACAAATTATCATTAGTCTTCAACAAAGTGTTAAACCGATAAAATACAATAGACATCAAGTTTAATCTGCGGTGAACATGCGAATCCATTAAAAGAGTCAAGTAAGAATAAAGTCTACTATCTTTTATGATTTAAAAGGTTTTTCATCACTTTTATCATTGGACTCAAATTAATAAATAATCCACATCATCCCCGCACTACTACCAAGGATAATCATAAGTATCACAACCACAAATTATCTATGCACTACGGGCCAAGGATATTCGTGTATTCATCAATGGTCACGATCATGCCAACAATCGCCCATCAATGCACTACTACTAATGAGGACTTTTACCACATCATTTATAACATTACTACCATTATTACACGAATAATCCCCAGTCATAATCATACCAAGTTCATCTATGCACTATGTGAATACGTATGACTTTTTAACAAAATATAAATATGAGGATGATGACAACGATATAAGAATTCAATAAAACAAGTTCAAGAATTAATTTATTCAGAACTAATAACGTCCCAAATTGTCAACATGATACTTTCAGAGTAAAATTTAAGAATGCTCGTAAGAATATTTCCACGAAAAGATATCTTTGGATGAAGCGTAAATATCAAGGATATTCCACCAATTTCATGGAGTATAGAAGTCAAAAATTTAACCAACCGAGTATAACAAAGAATGGAATAACAAAAGAAATCACCATGCATGCGATTGCAGATGCATGTATAAAGTTATTCCAATCAATAAAAATAATCGGAACTGTGTCAAAGTAATACGCACCCGGCATACGTGATATATTCCAACAGAATAATAAAGAATGGAATAACAACAAAAATCACCATGCATGCGGTACTTCACATGTATGAGTTATTCCAACTAAATAATAAATAATGGAATCGTCCCATGAAAAAGCATGCATGTGATATTCCAACAGAATAATAAAGACGGAATCGGTCCCACAGAAACGCATGAATGAGGATATTCCAACAAAATAATAAAAGAGCGGAACCAGTCCCAGATAAAACGCATGAATAGGATGTTCCAATGTAATAATAAAGAATGGAATAACAATGTAAATCACCAAGTATAGGGTATCTGGCTTATACAAAGTTATTCCAATGAATAATAAAGAATGGAATAACAGATTCTCTTCATGAATATGAAAAAAAATACCCACCGTAAAAAAAAACTTGAAATCGAAGTAGTAAAAAGAGCGAGAATATTTTTTCTTTTTTCTCTCTATAGTTTATCTCTCTAGAGTTTCAAAGTGAATTAAATAAGAAATAATGAAGGAATGAGCTTCTATTTATAGAAGAATGGATCGAATAAGAAACCAATCCATGAAACGGTCCAAATTGATTTACTTTAAGCTACGGTCCCGATTGGTTTACAATAAAATATAATATATTCTATTTATAATCTAATAAAACGAATAACTTTTAAAAAGATTTTACTATCGCAAACACTATCACGAGCACTATACAAATACTATGCATAATAAAATATAATATAATCTAATTATTGTTTATACAATAAAAGCAGATAACTTTATAAAAGTATTCATTTTATATAAAAAAGATTTTACTATTAGCCTAATAAAACGAATAACTTTATGAAGTATTACATTTTTTATATAAAAAAAGCTTTTCTGTTTTTATTACATTAATAATACTAATAAAACAAAACTTCATTATCATTATTATTATTCATTCACACTATTAATCGACTGTGTCATTCCTGGAAAGAGGGCTTTCCAATAAGGATTTCTCTCTATCAGGCCTTGATTTAGGTGACCAAACCTCTCCTCGAAACTTCAGACATCGTTAATATTGCAAATAATAATATTAATAACTCTCGTCATCTCAATTATTGATTTAATAATATATAAAATATCGATAATAATTGAATAAAACTGAATGACTTCTCACGTAAGCATCAATAATCAATACTGGTGCTGCTTCTTGTACAACCACGCCAGACATTCTTTTTACTTTACTACTAAGTAGTTCAACATTATTAACAATAAAACTTCCGTCGTTATTTTATATAAAATATTTTTGTCATTTTCTCAATCCGAACAATAATTACATTTGTGGGGTCCACCAATGATTGTCTTGATATACCTAATAATACTCCTTTAAACGAATATTTCCCGACCAATCGATTATTATATAACAACTTGCGTACTTTGCAAAATTTATAATTATTACCCACAACTATAACATTATATCAAATTCATTCAAAAATAATAATTATAGAAAATTCATCTTTATTCATAAAAGTTGGGGTCTTACAATCTCCCCTTTTAATGAAATTTTGCCCTCGAAATTAGGGCACGTACCTGGTATATCGAAGAGGTAAGGATACCTTGATTTTATTTCAAATTCTAATTCCTAGGTCATTTCCTCAACATCGTGGTTCCTCCATAAAACTTTAACTTGAGATATAATCTTGCAGCGTAGAATATGTTCCTTCTTATCCAAGATTTGAACATGAACCTCTTCATACGTTAAATCTTCCGCTATTTCGTCCGGTTGTAACTCAATAATGTGGTTCGGGTCTTTCACATATTTACGTAACATGGATATATGAAAAACGTTATGAACACGAGACATACTTAGAGGTAAAGCAAGTCTATAGGCTACAGTCCCTACTCGATCGAGGATTAAAAATGGGCCGATGAATCGAGGATTGAGCTTTCCTCTCTTTCCAAATCTCGTAACTCCTTTCCATGGAGCAACACGTAACAACACATGATCTCCAATATCGAATTCCACATCCTTTCGATGAAGATCAGCATAACTCTTTTATCGATCTTGTGAGGTTTTTATACGTTGTCGGATCATTTGAATCTTTTCCGAAGTCATACGTACCAACTCCGGTCCCAACAACGTTGCTTCACCCACCTCATCCCAGCATACTGGAGAACGACACTTTCTTCCGTACAAAGCTTCGAATGGAGCCATGCCAATACTTACTTGATAACTGTTGTTGTAGGAAAACTCCACCAATGGTAAGAACTTGTCCCAACTTCTCTTGAAGTCAAGGACACAGAGTCTTAATAAATATTCAAGAGTTTGAATAGTCCTCTTTAATTGTTCGTCCGTTTGAGGATGATATGCCGAACTAAATCGTAAATCCGTGCCCATATCTTTTTGTAAACTAACCCAAAATCGTGAAGTGAATCTTGGGTCTCGATCAGAAACTATGGATACTAGCATATCATGCAATCTTACAACCTCGTTTATGTACATACGAGCAAGACGTTCAAGTGTATAAGTTTCTCGTATAGGTAAGAAATGAGCAGACTTGGTCAATCTATCAACAATGACCCAAATTGCATTTATACCCTGAGAAACCCTGGGAAGACCAGTAACGAAATCCATGATAATGTGCTCCCACTTCCATTCTAAAATTTCAAGTGGTTGCAATGGACCTTTTCGTACTTGATGCTCCGCCTTGACTCGTTGACACGTTAGACACCTTGAGATAAACAACGTTATCTCCCTCTTCATATTGCCCCACCAAAATGTATGTCGAAGATCATGATACATTTTGGTACTCCCAAGATGGATTGCAAACGGTGTGTTGTGCGCCTCCATCATGATTTTATACTTTAACTTAGGGTCGTTAGGAACACAAAGTCTGGAGTTGACTCGAAGTATTCATTCTTCATTGATTTTTGCTTTCGGCATAACACCTTCTTGTACTTTCTTCCTCATATGCATCAGCTCCAGGTCTGTAGCTTGAGCAGCTTTAACTTTATCGATTAAAGTCGGTTCTACTCGTATATTCGTCATCATCACGTGGGTCCCTGGAGTCTTTATCTCTATCTCTATCGTTTGCAAGTCATACAAAATGGGACTTTGCGTTGACAATATTGCACTCGTACCCGCATATGATCTTCTACTCAATGTGTCAGCTACCACGTTTGCTTTTCTAGGATGATATTGGGTGGTATGATCATAATCTTTCAACAGTTCAAGCCAACGTCGCTGTCGCATGTTGAGTTCCTTTTGAGTGAAGAAATATTTGAGGCGTTTATAATCCGTAAAGATCTCCACTTTTTTCCCATACAAGTAATGCCTCCAAATTTTTAGTGCAAAAATGACTGCTATCAACTCTAGATCATGATTAGGATAATTCCTCTCATATTCTTTGAGTTGTCGAGAGGCATAGGCTATGACTTTCCCATGTTGCATGAGAACACATCCTAACCCTTTGCTTGAAGCATCATTGTAGATGACAAATCCCTCCGAGCCAGATGGTATTGTCAGAATAGGTGCTGAAATGAGTCTCCTCTTGAGTTCTTGAAAACTCTTCTCACATTCCTCACTCCAACCGAATTTTGTATCTTTCTGAGTCAACTGAGTTAAGGGAGTAGCAATTCGAGAAAACCCTTCCACGAATCTCCGATAATAACCAGCTAAGCCGAGAAAGCTACGTACTTCGGTCACTAATTTAGGTTGCTCTCAGCTTTGAATAGCTTCAATCTTTGCTGGGTCAACAGATATTCCATGACTTGATACCACGTGCTCAAGGAATGCTACTTCCTCAAGCCAGAACTCGTATTTCTTTAACTTGGCATAAAGATTATATTCACGAAGCTTTTGGAGTATCAGCCTCAAGTGCTGCTCATGATCTTCACGACTTTTGGAATAAATAAGGATGTCATCAATAAAGACGACCACAAAGTGATCCAAATATTTCTTGAATACTCGGTTCATCATATCCATGAAGGCTGCAGGAGCATTAGTCAATCCAAAAGACATGACTAGGAAATCATAATGCCCGTACCGAGTTCTGAAAGTCGTCTTTGGAATGTCATCGGTTCTAATCTTCAATTGGTGATATTCGGAAAGAAGATTAATCTTTGAAAAGAATTTGGCGCCTTGCAACTGATCAAACAGGTCATCAATATGTGGCAATGGGTACCTATTTTCGATGGTGACATGATTCAACTCCCGATAATCAATACAAAGTCGCATACTCCTATCTTTCTTCTTCACGAATAGAACAGGAGCACCCCAAGGAGAAGTACTAGGACGAATAAAGCCAACGTCTAACAATTCCTGCAGTTGGGTTTTTAACTCCTGAAGTTCAATAGGGGCCATTCGATATGGGGCTTTGGAAATCGGTTTTGTACTAGGTTAAAGGTCGATACAAAATTCAATTTCACGTTCTGGGGGTAGGCCAAGAAGTTCTTCAGGGAATACGTCAGAAAATTCATTAACAATAGAAATATCATTCAAAACTGACGTATTTTTATTTAGATCCGTGACATGAGCTAAGAAAGCTTGACATCCGTTTTTCAATAAACGAATAGCTTTATGGCTTGAGATGACAGTGATTGATTTTAATGGTTTGGTTGTTTAGGAATATGAAAGCTAACAACCTTACGAAAATAATCAATTTTTGCATGATGAGTAGTTAACCAATCAATCCCTAGAATTACGTCAAATGCAAGTATTTTCAATGAAATAAGATCGATAGGTAATGTGAAGGTACCGATTTGAACCAAACAAGACTTATAAACAGTGGATGTAATGAAGGTTTCTCCCAACGGAGTTTCAACAGATAAGTCAAAGTCCAATTTCTCCAGAGTCAAATTTAAACGTTGAGCGCAAGTAGGAGAAATAAAGGAATGGGTAGAACCGGTATGGAATAAAGTATAGACTTCGCAAGAGTTTATAATTACTTTACCCGCAATAACTTCGTTCGGGTTTCTCGACAAACACTCTTACTTAAACTACCGGTTTTGACTTTACTATAGGGTACATTCCACCCTTAAGTGCTTCGTCACATTCCTGATCCATGATTTGAATCATTATTCTCCGATCCATATCGAATTGGGGTTGACCGCTATGCACAGGGTAATTTCGAATTCGATGTTGGATTCTCCCAATTGCTGTCCAAAAAGAAAAATCTATTTCATCTATTTTGGCTTTATTGGACCGAACGCCTTTTTCTACAATATCTACGCATCGTGCGGCTTTTACTCATGCATCATCTATTCTCCTTCGTTCAGTTGTTTCTTCTTTCATCAGAACTTTGATCATAGCATTCTCAGATTTCAGCTCTAATATCTTATACTCTGCCAAAGAGTGCTTCTGTTCAAGCATCGCACATTGGGTAACAATTTTGAATTGTTACATCTCTTTGCTCCACGACCGCCTGCCGTTCTTCAGCCTGCTCTTCTAACTCTTGAATACAATTTTATAATTCTAAATTTCGATCATAAAATTCTTCTAATAAATTCTCCTTGGGTTCCTCTTCTTCCTCTTCTTTCTCTTTTTCCTCGCTCTCAGCTGCTACCTCTGCAACTAGCTCGAGTGCAACTATTAGTTCTTCACTCACCACGTAGATATCTCTAATTCCTTCTTCGTCTGACATCACATTAACCTGATTAGTGATTAAAGGTGTCTCAACGGTCTCATGTGCTTCAATGCTTATCTCAACATTTTCGGATGCCATTTTCAAATACTGCCACAAAACAAGGGTTAAATAACATATCACATATTATCTCTATACTCTGACCGACCAATTAAATAACAAGTAAACTTAGGTAGGTCATACTAGCGAAGGAATTCCCCGTCTCTCCCATCCTAGTTCTTGTATCACATCTTAGCCAGTGATCATATTCCTAAGTTTTGATACCAACTGTGACGCCCCCAAAATAGGTATACATCACATATTCTAAGTCGCCAAATACATGGTACAGAATACAAATACAATCTTTAATATACAACAAAAAAACTGTGAGTTTTAATACAAATATTGTCTTCTAGACAATATCCACTCTCAGAATAAGTCCTCATTATATTTATTGTCACACTATTTAACAGAATAGTGAGGACTACTAATACTATCATCTGGACCGTCACTCCATTCCCCGACTAGTCCCGGCTACGTTCTCATTTCCTGAAGAGAACAGTGAAAAAAATGGTGAGCTCAACTAGCCCAGTAAGAAATATTATGACTAAGATAATGCAGAACAAATATTCATTAGTCTTCAACAGTGTTAAACTGATAAAATACAATAGCCATCAAGTTTAACTGCAGCGGAACATGCAATTCATTAAAAGAGTCAAGTAAAGAATAAAGTCTACTATCTTTTATGATTTAAAAGGTTTTTCATCACTTTTATCGCTGGGACTCAGCTTAATAAATAATCCACATCATCCCCGCACTACTACCAAGGATAATCATAAAGTATCACAACCACAAATTATCCACGACTACGCGCCAAGGATATTCGTGTATTCATCAATGGTCATGATCATGCCAACAATCATCCATCAATGCACTACTACCAATGATAACTTTTACCACATCATTTGTAACATTACTATTAATGATTACACCGAATAATCCTCGGTCATAATCATACCAAGTCCATCTACGCACTACAAAAGCCACGTATTGACTTTCAACAAAATATAAATATGAGGATGATGACAACGATATAAGAATTCAATAAAACAAGTTAAAGAATTAATTTATTCAGAACTAATAACGTCCCAAATTGTCAACATGATACTTCTTTGTAGAGTAAAATTTAAGAATGCTCGTAAGAATATTTCCACGAAAAAGATCTTTGGATGAAACGCAAATATCAAGGATATTCCACCAATTTCATGGAGTATAAAGTCAAAACTTTAACCAACCGAGTATAATAAAGAATGGAATAACAAAAGAAATCACCATGCATGCGCGGATTGCATGTATAAAAGTTATTCCAACTGAATAATAAATAACGGAATCAAGTCAGCGTAATACGTGACCGGATGATATTCCAATGTAATAATAAAGAATGGAATAACAACAAAATCACCATGCATGCGGTTCAGATGCATAAAAGTTATTCTAATGTAATAATAAATAACGGAATCAGTCCCAAAGAAACGCATGCATGTGATATTTCAACAAGAATAATAAAGACGGAACCGTCCCAGAAAAGCCATGTATAGATGTTCCAATGTAATAATAAAGAATGGAATAACAAATGAAATCACCAAGTGTAGGGTATATCACAGATATCTGAGTTATTCCAATAGAATAATAAAGAATGGAATAACAGTTCTCTTCATGAATATGAAAAAAAATAATACCCCTTACCGTAAAAGAAACTTGATATCGAAGTAGTAAAGTAGTAGAATACTTTTCTTCTTTCTCTCTATAGTTTTTCTCTCTAGAGTTTCAAAGAATTCGTAAGAAATAATGAAGGAATGAGCTTATTTATAGAAGAATGGATCTAATAAGAACCAATCCATGAACTATCCGATTGATTTACTTTAAACGGACGGTCCAGTTGGTTTAAAATAAAATATAATATATTCTATTTATAATCTAATAAAACGAATAACTTTTAAAAAGATTTTACTATGCAGACACTATGCAGCACTTCATGCAAATACTATGCATAATAAAATATAATATAATCTAATTATTGTCTAATAAAATGTATAACTTTATAAAAGTATTCTGCTTTTTATATAAAAAGATTTTACTATTAGCCTAAGAAAAACAAATAACTTTATAAAGTATTCTGCTTTTATATAAAAACTTTTCTGTTTTATTACATTAATAATACTAATAAAACAAAACTTTATTATCATTATTATTATTCACACTATTAATCAACCGAGTCGCTCCTGTGAAAGAAGGGCTTTTCAATAAGGATTTCTCCCTATCAAGCGCGCAATTAGGTGACCAAACCTCTCCTCGGCGTAACTTCTGTACATCGTTAATATTGCAAATAATAATATTAATAACTCTGTCATCTCAATTATTGATTTAATAATATATAAAATATCGACAATAATTGAATAAAACCGAATGACTTCTCACGTAAGATCAATAATCAATACCGTGCGCTACTTACTTATGCAACCACGCCAGACATCGTACTTTTTACTACCGAGTAGTTCAATAGATAATAATAAAACTTCCATCGTTATTTTCAATAAAATATTTTTGTCGCTTTCTCAATCCGACAATAATTACATTATGGGTCTACTAATGATTTGTGCCTGGTAATACGAATATTCCCCGTTAAAACGAATATTCCCTAATTAATCGAATATTATATAACAACTTGCGTACTTTGCAAAATTTATAATTATTACCCACAACTATAACATTATATCAAATTCATTCAAAAATGATAATTATAGAAAATTCATCTTTATTCATTAAAGTTGGGGTCTTACACAACCAATATTTTCAAACCCACCCGCCTGCACTGCAAGAAAATTGTATTGTTGGTATTGTGGTATATTCACCGTGCCAAGTTGTTGACTCAAAGATTTTTGGGCAATTGACACATTACGGTGCGATCGTAAAAGATGCCTCTTATGTGGGGTTGGCAATGGGTGACAATGACCCTCCTCAATTTTAGTAATTACGTACAAGTCATTTCTCTTTACCACTAGAATTCTTGCACTACAACCTTATTTTGTAGATTCATGTTTTCTTTTTACAACCACATCGGCTAATAGTTTGCCCTTTCCTTGCTTAGAACACACATACTCCTTCCTACATATTTCATCACTACCCGGCCTTTTTTTCTCATTAAACTTTCGTACACTAAAACCAGCATGCATTGCATATGTATTGTAAAAAGTGTGAATATCATCTAATGTTTGAAATTCTCGACCAAGCTTAGGTGTAAACTCATCAGCTACTTGAGGATAGTAGACAACAGTATTAGTTTTGTTCACATTCAACCCCTCTCTAATCGAGTCATCCCCATCCATTTCTATTTCCAAATTCATTTCTACATTATTCCCGCAACTCCCTATTTCATGGTCCATATCATCCATTATAACCTGTGAAATTACCAATTAAAATAATTATTGAGATAAATCTAATAGTAACACATATCTGCATCTGACACTCGTACTTGCTTCTGAGTAACAAGGTAACATAGGTTTATAGACTTGTCAAAACAAAAATAACAGACCCAATAAATAAATGAATGAATGAAAAGCTACAAGTGCAACAGTTTTCCAGGATAACTGACTTAGGACAAAAGACAGATCATGTAAGATGGTGCTGCCATGTTCAATAGTACCTAGATTGCATTAAGCAGATAGCTAGCTAGCCCAAACAAAGGCGTCAACTGGTGTGCAAAACAGACCCATACACAGTGTAACGATTTATTGGAGTAAAAATTTACAAGCAATAACATAGTCAACAAGAAATCACTTGGTGGAAACCCTTATTTGAAGCCAATCTAGGGCAAAAAAGCAATTTAGGGGAGAATAAGAAAGTGCTCTTACCCAAATTGAACTCCCAAAACCCAAGATTCCGCAGCTATGGCACGCCTCTCTCCTCCCTTTTGCGATTATAGGGCTCTCTTCTGAAGATGATAGGGGGTAGATTACTTAATCATATTTCTAGCTCGATCTTTAGATTTGGAGAAGCAACGAAAAAGTTGGAGAAGCCCCAAATTGCTCGGTCGAAACACAGAACTCGTTCCCTTGCGAGGAGAGAGAAAGTGAAGACAAGAAACCCAAACTTTGTTCTGCAGATTACTCTAAAATCTTCCAAGTGATGGAAGATTTGGATGAAATTTTCTTTTTGAGGGAAGGAAAAGTTGGAGAAAGAACAAGGGCTCAGTTCAGCCGAAAGGAACGCAAACTCACGAGGAGAGAGAAAGTGAAGGGAAAAATAAAACACAGAGCCCTCTTTATATAGTCATGCTATTTAAGGCTGTAATGTTATTTAAGCATCCTGCTCTTGATCGGGATTGGTAAATACTAATCCAAATTGCTCCACCTTAATATAACTTGCTTATGTTTTAATATTTTAGTTTGTGAATAATTATGATATAATAATAGAATAATTTGTTAAGGCGTGACGTGTCATTGTTAAATATATTAACAATGATTAGTAGGTGTTTCTTTTAATTTAGGTTAAATTATAGGTTTAAAAAGTATTTTAATAATAGTTAATAAAATAAAATTGTCATGAGATTTTAAAAAGTGTTCCAGTAACAATTAAATTTTAATTTAATACCAAAGACTAATGAGTAATGACCAAAAACAACTTAGTTTTGCTTGTTATATATGTATATAGAAATGTACAAGTTTGATAACTCGTGGAAAGTACGAGTAAGCTTTGAAAACGATTTATCGGACAAGTTTTAAAATGACATATTTAATAATAATAATAATAATTTGTTAAATTTCAAATTAAGCCATTACAATATAATTTTTAATTAACATAATGGATATTTGTTACATTTTACAGTCGTATATTTTTTTTTCTAACCAATTTTCAAAGTTTATTTTTATGGAATACCTTTTAATTTTAATTCTAAAATGACATTATTATGTTGAAAATATAATATATTTTAGTCAATAATTATTAAATCCTAAATTTTTTTTGGAAAAAAGTCAGTCGTGTGATGCTCAGAATCAATAAATAAAATTCAATTTTAGTGATGGTTTAAAATTAAAATAAAATACTTTATTCATTTTCCCAAGAATCCAAGATGTAATTACTTTGAGGCATGATGTGAAAGCATGGATTTGTATGAAATTTGGGGGACACAAACCTTCAAAACTTGTACTTGTAATGCTTTTTTTTGACTTATATTTTTATAATATTTATATTTAAGTATATTAATATTGTACTCTATCTTTTGTATTTTTTCGAATAATGTTAAAGACACAAGCTATTTTACAAACTATTGATGTATTGATGTGACATACTTCATCTCAGTATATTGTATGGGACCGAAGACTACATTAAAATAATTTATTAATCAATATACTGAGATAGAATATACCACATCAATAATTTATAAAATTTATAAAATATTTATAAAATAATTTATGTCCATATCACTACTCATTCTTTTCTACATTCACACTCTCTAGAAAAGAGTGAGTCATAATGGCCTAGTGGGGCTCAAGACAAGAAGTTACATAATTTATTAATGCTTCATAAACAAATTAAACAAACAATTATTTATAGAGGGTTTACTCCTAACTGTCCTTTTGTATAAGTTTTATTTTGTGTATATATAATTATATTTTTTTATATTTAATATATTTGTATATGAGCTACAACACTGTTAAATATATATATATATATATATATATATATATATAAGATAAATAATTAAAATTTATCTAACAAAATATAACTGATTTTGAATTTTCCGTTCACTAATATATCATCTGCACCGTCTAAAATTTGAAATAAATTTTCTGCTCACGTATAGTCTTAGAAATATGCAGCCATAACTATTATTTCATATTTGGCTGGTAGAATGAGAGACCGGCTGTAATTTAAACTCTGAATGCAACATTTTCAAAGTTGACTTTTATAAAAAAAATAATAATTCTTTTTTGACTTTTTTTTGTTATTAAAGACAATGTCCATTAAGTACACAGAAAATAAAATAGCAAATACTACCAAATTTAGCTCGCGGTTTGATAGTTATTTAAATAATTGTTCTCTAAATATGATAAGTGCGGTACGATTTTAATTTTATCAGTCTTTAAAAATATTGAACCGGAATCGCATTGTCATCACACCACAATATTATCATTTTTAGGCGTGCTCTACCTTTTAGCTTATATAGGTGTTTATTGTGGATTATGAAGGATAATCATCAAAATTTAAATTATTAGGTATTTGATTATTGGTAATAAAATTAGACATATTATGTTATTTTAATTTGGTTGAAATTATTTGATAAACCATTAAGTCAATAATTAAAAAGATGAAGGCATTTTTGTCTGAAATGAAATTTCAAGATGGCTAATATATATATATATATATATATTTGTAAAATAATTTGTCATAATCCAAAAAAAAATGTAATTAAATATCTTCTGTATTTGTATATACATATAACTCATATATATATGGGAAAAATGTATATACATCTGTTTAAGATTGAATTGGCTAAATGGTTAAATCGGTCAGTCATTAAGTGCGTTTGTTTTGAAAAAAATCGTTCGAATAATTTGAATCGGTCGATTATTGAAATTTGAATGGCTAAGTCAAATTTTTTTGACCTAATGAAATTTCTTGAATAAAGTAAAAAAAAATTAAAAAATTTAAAAAAATATTAACTATTATATTAAGTAATATTAAATAAATTTACAATAATTTTGAATTTTTTCGTAAGGGTAAAATAATAAAATTACATCATTCAAATATTATAGGTATGTTAATTATTAAACAACTTTTTTCATTCAGATTCAAATTCAAATTCTTTCAATTTTTATCATACATTCCCTTAATTTGAATGATTGAGAAAAACAGAAAATTACTTCACATTGATTATAAAATTTACCACTATACATAAAATTTTTAAATTATCCAATAAATTTATAAAATAACAAATAAAACAATGTTCGTAGCTCTACCTCGTACGTAATTCAAAAGGTTATTGGGGTGAAAATAGTGAGTTTATGTAAAAGTTAAAAAATATGAAAGGCTAACTTGTAAACTCCGACATACCAAGGAAAAATTAGACCCTTTTAATGAATGTTATTTTATTCCATGATATTGGAATGAATTATTTTTTTGATTTCACTATCGGACGAAGCAGGTAACGATAGATGGATAGCAACGGTCCGAATCTTAAACTTATCATTTATCTAATTTATCTTGTTCACCTTCCTTTAATGATGGATCAGGCGACGATTCGGTCTGTCGCTATATGTTCGGCCTGTCGTTATATGTTGTTCGTCGCTATATGTTGTCTATCGCTAAAAGTTAAGACGGCGATTCTATATATAATGACGGATCGAATCGTCGTTTGATTAAAATCGCTAAAGGGGGTGAAGAAAGTGAGTTTTAAGATCCTAATAGATATATATATATATATATATATATATATATATATATATATATATATTTATGGCTGGGTGAGTATATATAAGATAACATGAACTGAAAAATTAACACTCATATTATATAAAAAAAATCTTTTAATTAATAACATTTTCTTCTTTCAATCAATATTTTGAAGGAATCCTTATGATCACTGCCATAGTCTACTCCTACGTTGGTTTCCCTAGGGTCTCTTGGTGATTTAATTAATTTCTCTACCCATGCATGTTCTAAAGCAACTGATGCATGCATTCTCATTTTGTTATGCTCAAAACTAACACATCTATCTATCCATCTACAAGATTTTCGATCCCAACTGTTGTGATAACTTCTCTCTTTTTTTAATTCTGCTAAAGAAACATGCAATGTCAAGGAATAATTCTCCTACCTTATTTGTAGAAGAGACAAAAACACGACTTATATTATGGATCGGTCTACTCCAACACCCACTTCAATATATTATAATCTCCATGGTTTTAAAAAACTCACTCCCGCCTGTTAAAATCGTAGTTTAGTAGAGTCAAAATTATTGTTCAAGACATGACACGGATGATCCCTGTTTTTAAGGTCTTTATCGCCACCACGATCGGTTTGCTAAGAGTTACAGACGATATACTTCTAAAATATATGTCAAGCCTTGGTGAATTATCTGTGATAGCAATTCACATAAAATTCCAATAGAACACTACTTTGTGGAGTAGTAGTTATTTGTTTGTCAAAAGAATAGGAGAAGATAGAATAATGAGAAAAATACATATGCAAAATCATATATGTAAATTTATATCTTACATATGCATATATGATATATCTAATCTTATGTGTATATATCAACATATATACATATACATGCATATATAGATATGAAGCGAGATCAAGTCAAGATACTTTTATTTTATTAATTCCCGTGCTCACCTTTATTTAGCGACGGATAGGCGACGATTTCTTATCATACAACCGTCGTCTATACTTTTAGCGACGGACAACATATAGCGTCGCTAAAAGTATGATTTACGATTATATGACCAAAACCGTCATCCGAATCCGTCGCTAAAGAAGGGTGAGCAAAGTGAAATAAGATAAAGTATGCACTTGATCCCACTAGATATATATGTAAGTTACATAATATACTATTTAATTCTATATTTAACCATACTTATTAATACTAAATATGTAAGTTACATACTATTAGTATTAATATAGTGGTTAATTAAAATTTAAATAGCACTCAATATTTTCCTTTTGTTCCAAAAAATAAAATAAAATAGACTTCTATTAAATAGAACTAAGGAAAAATAGTTTTATCAAACAATTTTATACCTTATTAAATGTTTCACTATAATGTTTCACTATAGACACTAATCAAATGATTTCTACACAACTCAAATAAAATTCTCTTTTATTCTCCACGAAGAAGACATTAATTTACACATTTTATAATTACTTAAATTATGTCCACAGATGAGTTTTATCAAACTCAAATATAACATATTATAAGTCACAAAAGTATAAAATAAAGTGCAATATATAACAATTCCTATTAAAAGTAGGAGGATTTGAGCATTCCTATTAAAAGTAGGAGAATTTGAACATTCCTATTAAAAGTAGGAGGATTTGAGCAGTTATCTAATAATTCCTCCCAGGACATGTAATACCAACTTAATATTTTGCAAATTTAACAAATAATACTCATTTTGTAGAAGTTATTAGTCTTCTAATAAGAACAATAAATTTCACCCATAACAAAAACATAATTTCATAAATCAACACTCACAAGTCTTACAAATCCCATTCCAACTCAAAAGACAGATGGCTTAACAACTATTAATAAATCACAATCAATACTCAAGTCTTAAAATCCGACATTCCAAGTCACTGAAGACAAACTGCCAATGTTAAGCTAATGCTTTATTGAACAGAAACGGAAACACATAATAGTGTAGTACTGAAATACACTAAAGTTACTTTCAATTAACCAGCATTCACCTGCACAATCGAAAATAAATCAGAGCTGTAAACCACCTGAATAAATGAAGCTTTGTATAGGACTATTCACAAAAGAAAACATTTCAGCGCAAGAGGTGTGCTCCAGGGGATGGGACCTATATTGTATCTTTTATTTCCAAAAACGTAATTATTAACAGGACTGCATTTTGAAACTATTATAATGCTCCAACTTGTTAGGTGCTTAATTAAGAATACTAATACATGCAAACAACCATCTCACAAGTACTATAAGAATATGTTTAAATGAGGTAGTTTCAATTTACTGGAATTTGTCCCCCTTTTTTGGCAGAGACCCACAGCTCTTACCCTTTGGGTGTGCACTGGCTAAACCCTCGGCCCCAAAGTGTGGAGTCTTTGCACCCCTGAAAAGTACTTAGTTGGAGTTGCATATCAAGAAGCTCGCAACCACTAAAGCTAAACCATGGAAATGATGCAAAATCCCCTCGTTATGAATTTCAATTTAATAAATTTTATTTTAAAAAAGTTAAAACTCCCTCCCATTCCACAAAAGAGACTCATTTGGAAAAAATAAATGTTCCAAAAAAAGGGTCCATTTCATTTGATGGCAATATAATAATCCTATGACATGGTTTCCTCAAGTTTGCCATCACAATTTTGTTATGATGTCATCACTATTAAATTAACACTCAATAAAATGAATTAATCTACAGATCAAAATGAAAAATTAAAAAGCCTTGGAGTTTGTAAATTTACAAATGGGACTACTTTTGTGGAATGCCGAAAGAATCGAACAAACAGCACACACAAAATATCTAAGATGCAAGCTCTTTACTATTACTATCCATGGTTCCATACACATATCAATGATCTAAAAATTGTTAGGCGGACCCAGGCGGCGGAGTGGGCGCCTAGCGCCTAGGCCACCTCTAGGCATTTCCCTGAGCAGACTAGACATTTTCTTAGACGTTCACATTTATTTATTTTTCTATTGTACATACTTGTTATATTATACAAAGCATGTAGTAGGTGTAATATTTTTAAATTTAATATGAAATATTGCCAAAAAAAACAATCTTTTAAATCTTTAAAAATTCATTTTAAGTATTGTAAAGCTTCAAAGTAGATGTTTGATTCTATATAAGCAAGGACCTAGGCGTCCAACCAAATTGAGGCGGTAGAGGACCTAGGCGGGGATTAATCGAACTTAGGCGGAGATTTTTAGAACATTAATGGTTGCCTTCTTTTCTTTCATGCTTGCTTATGGCAGGCCCTTACTAAGGGGTGGTATCCGCGCAAGAGGGCTTCTTCTTTCGCCGCTTCCGCTCCTTGTATATGGATATAAGGAAAGTCAGCTCTCCCCCTTCTCTCTTTATGCTAGAGAACTTCCTCTGTTTAACATTTACATACATTTGCAGTGTATACAAATAATAGTAATAAAACCTACTGAATCTTGCCACTTCAATACTTTCCCTAAGATTTTAAAAATAGCTGGGCTTCTTCATTTGACTTGTTCTCTTCATGAACTCATGCTAATCTTGACATCAGACCCATAACTTACTCTGCTCTTATTGATATGTATTCACTTGAACAATCAACTGAACATAAAAATTTTATAGGTAAAGGTGCAGACTCCCATTTGCAAAAGCTGTGTACTCAAATGGCATATAAAACAAAAAGAACCTATGCCTGAGAAAGACAATTCTACTTAAACACCAGCCTTAGAACACAAAAGAGCTGTACTTCCCCAAAAAGCATATACAACCTCTACAAATAACCAACCCCAGCCATCCAAAAGAAGAGTAAAATTCCGGTTAAATAACTATATATAATATTAACACACAAAATCAAATGTGCTAAACAAATACACAAAAGCCACCTCCCAAACTAGAAACTCCTCATGAATCCAGAAAAGTAGAAGACTCGACATCAAATGCTGACAATGAAGCAGATCCCACTTGAAATTCCACAGTTCCTTTCCTCCATAAAACCATAAAAAATACAATGTGGAACCAGATCCCACTTCATCCTCACCCCTCAACAATCTTGGCCCCTTTCCAAGCCACCAAGAGAGTCAAACCCAAGGCTGGAAAAATCATGACATCCCAAAAACAGCAAGCATTAGACAGCAAACGTCCACCACACAATGTAATTACAAATAGTCTAGTCTCCACATCCTTCAAACACATAGAACAGCAGTCACAAAGATTTTACCCCTCCAAAGGTTATTCCCCTGTAAGACTAGTCTTCCCCGCTGCTGTCCAAGTGAAAATGACACCCTCAATGGAACAACGCCCCCTCCCAAGTATCTCTCCAAGGACACTAATTCAATCAATAAGGAATGACCAGGTTCATGACACCCTCAATGGAACAACCCCCCTAACAAAAAAAAAGGTTCATGTAAAAAATTGAATCTTGTTAAAATCTCATGAAAACACTGGTATACAAGAAAGCACTGGTTCGACATAAGCTATCTAGTTTTGTGATCCACTAGCCTTTATCCACGGGAATTAATTACCCTCAAGCCTCACCTCAGCTCTTAGAGAAATATTGCCTTTAAATGATTGACTAAATAAATTTAACCCCCCAAGCTGAAAGTCTACTCTCAGTAAAATAAATTCACACATGAAACATGCTATAAACAATAAAAATATGTATAAGTGCAATTATAGACTCCACATTGGTTGCACAATTGAACACTGGAAAAAACATGTATTCCTACCTTACTTGCAACAAAAAACAACACATAAAACCAACCGAAACAAAACAAAACAGAAATCTAAAACATATCCACAGATTACATATCCAAAAGCAACCCAATTTTTCAAAGTCAATCAAATACCAAATGAAACAGAGAAACCAAAACCCAAATTACAAACAAAATGGGGAAACAACAATTAACTTTCAGACTTATTTACCTAATAAATGAAATAAAGGGGTATCTGACCTCGAATACGTTGATCGATGGAGGGAATTTTTAGTGAGATGAGTGAGAAGCTGAAGAAGAGTGAGAATGAGAAGGAGCTGCGTAGATCTTGTTGTAAGCTGTTTCGCCAACGAGGTAAATTCCGAAAGCGACGAGAGCGATGCCGAGGCCAGGAGTTGCGTGGCGGAACTGGTTTGATAGCATCGGATGCTTCCTCCACTCGTCCCTCCGCCGGAAGAATTCCCCGGTTGGCCCCAATGGTTTTTTCGCCATTTTCGTTTCTTTGTTGTTGTGTTAAGTTTACTGTGCGTCAAATGAAATGGAGATGAAGCTGTTGGGATTAGATCATAATCACAAAGCTGACTATTGAAAGGGGAAAATGGGCCGAATAGTCTTCTATGTGTCTTTTAGATGGGCTGCTGGCCCACCCAGTATAAGTTATTGTTCTATTGTTGTTACAATAATTCTTTCCTTTTATAAATTTATAAAAAGCTTGAATATGAATTAATACACTGAATTTTTTTTTAAAATTCCACTTTAGGGATTGTTTTCTCAAATTTTTTAATTAGGTGATTAGACTTTAAATTTTTTTCTACTTTGAGGATTGTCTTTCTAATTTTTTTTTTAATTAGGAGATTAAACTTTTAATTTTTTCTGATTACGTCTAACTAATAACGTCACTTCAGAAAATTAATGACATGACATCGACACGTGATTAAAAAATATTTATGTGCAATATTGAGTCTCATTTTAATATTTATTCAATTAATTTTTTTTGTACATGGTAAATATAAGACCGTTATTAATTTTTTAAAGTAAATTTAATGAAATTTTTTTAGGTGGAAAGTATGATATAGCACAAACATGCATTTTGTGTGTTATCAATGTAATTAACATAAAATGCAGCCACATTATATATGTCAAATTTCTACTACTTACACATCATCAAAGAAAAGAAAAATAAGGCATACTACTTGCAAGTGCATATTTGACTTGCATATCATACTCCTCGGCCTTCATGAACAAGTTTTATTTGATTTTTTAAAGATGATTTGATGTTTTTTAAAAATAAGTATGAGTTAATTTAATCTAATAACATAATCATGAATTTCATAAATTAATTACCTAAAGTTACTATTAATTGTAAAACTTATTTTTCTCATAAATTAAATGCATTTGCATTAATTTTAAATGACATTTTTGCAAAAAAAAAATTACTTGTCAAAATTAGGGGTGAGTATGGTGCGGTTTGAAGCTCAAACCATACCCGAAACCGCTTAGGTGCGGTTTGACAAATCCAAAACCTCACATGAAACCGCTTGTAATTGGTGCGGTGCGGTGCGGTTTCGGTTCCAAAATCAATTGAAATAATAAAATTATATTTTATGCAATTTAGCATCAATATTCTAATTTTGTGACCATATTTAAAAAATATTTATCTCTTGAGTCGGTTATTTCTTTAGTGCGGATTTTTAGTGTAATTATTTCTTAGACCAACTCTATGTCCATCCACTACATATAGATTTCCTTTTCAATCCAACTAGTAGTGACTTGAATAGGTCATTTTTTCAATAAAGTTTAAGCTTTTAATAGAAATTTTTTTCACCCTAATCAAATGATCTATATTTGGAACCTTTAATCGTGGGATCAATAATTTTTTACTGTCATACATTCAGAGACGTCAAAATCATGCATCTGAGATATACACATACATGGTGCAGTTTCAATTTTATGCGTGCGATTTTGGCTATTAATCAAACCAAAATCCTAAATTTGGTTTTTTAACTCACTTAAAACTGCTACATACGTCGTAATCGTTGGTGCGTTTTTAAATTTTTTTTGTTCATATATATATATATGTATATGTATGTATAATAATAATTATTAAAATAAAATAATAAAAACGTTTAAAATGAGTTGCCAAACTCCTCCCAAAGCATGCGCCTACTCTTTCGTTTATTACCACTCTCTTGTAAGAGAGAAGAAAAAACAAAAACCGAATCGAGAGCGCCTACAGAGAGTGTGTGTTTGAGAGAGAGATGACGATTCTTCAACTGGGCTTCTCTCTCTCTTCTTGTTCTTCTTTCCCACACCCTTTATCAACTAAGCTTCAAATTCCCTCAAAATCTTTCTCATCAATTCCAAATTTCAAGATACTGCGTTCAAACCCCAAGAATTCCAGATTTTTAGCTACCCAGAGTCAAAAAATCATTTCTGTGAGAAAGGGTAGAGCTGTTAATTCAAGAATCAGCTGCTCTGCAAGTGCTCTGGAGCTAACCCAGGTGCAAAATCAAATTCCAAAAATAAATAAATGTGTGTATTCAAGTGTAAATGAGCTGATTGATTTCATTTCTTGTTTAATAATGTCTGTATAAAAATGTGTTCTTTTGTTCAGAGCTCTCAACATGTGCAAGATAAAAGCGTCTCAGTAATTCTTTTAGCAGGAGGAAAAGGCAAAAGAATGGGTGTAAGACCCCCATCCCCCACTATATATATATATTAATATATATATTACATGTTTGTGTTATTTTGTGTGTTTATGTATTCAAACATTGGTGCTGTATTTGCCGGGTTCGATCATTTGTAGTATGCATAGATATACCATGAAAATTTGTATGTTTTTGAAGTGTTATGTTCAGTGTGAATTTGGATTGAATGTAATGTTCTGTTTGTTTGAAGTGAGAATTGAGATACTATATAACTATAGGGCTGAGTTAATATGATGCCTCTTTGTAGTAACACCAATATATTGAGTTCGACTGCATTGTTTAATCAGTTTCTCGTTTAATTTCATTTCACTGAAATTCCCTCCTCTCCAAATTATTTGACAGCAAGTTGGTATTGGTATATAGATGAATAGTGTAATTTACTAGCACCTGGTCACCCTATTTTTTAATAGTTATCCGTGAAATTGCCATTTTATATAACAAAGTTCCTAATTTTCGGAGGAAAATGCAGCAATCCCCTATAGGGGTATAACAATTTCCTTGACTTCCTTCATGTTCCTTTTAAGTTATTTATTTGCAACACATTTATACTTTTCCTGGCCTAATGGTTATTAAAAAATGAAAGTTATAATTTATAGTTTAATAATAGGTTTGAGTTTTATATATGTGAAGCATTGTAAGTAGACTGGATGTAGTTTATTAAAAACTTCTCAGTATGATGAGTTCGGAAGTTGAACTTTATGAATTGCATTCATTCAACAAATAAGGGATACAATGGTCTGGGTGATTAGCATCTTACTGAGTATCTTGATATCCACAATTTTGCGTAACAAAATTTTGGTACCAATTATGGTTTAAGACTTGAACTTCGGTATTTAGCCAACAACGACAGCACCTACACCGACCAGTCTTCTTATTTCATTGCTCCTTCAGGGACATTAACTCTGTTTCATGACAGATTAGTGACCATTACTTGAGCTTGATGACTTCCCCGATTTTATTTGATTGCTCCTTTAGGAGGTTTAACTCTGTTTCATGACTGATTAGTGACCAGTACTTGAGCTTGATGATGATGGAGAAAATAAAATTTCTTAGGCTTTTAATAAGTGAAATGCAGCTAATTCGTTGTTTCAACGTCATCTTTCTTTTCAATACTTCTTTTTGTAACAAGTTGTGCCCCCATTTCTAAAGGAGTATTCAATGGTGTTATAGGAAGAGCCATGGGATACCTCTATTCACTAGGCTCCTCGTATTAGATGACCGATGTGGGTTCTTTCTTGACATACAAATTTTAAATGGATCACCCTAATATTCTTTTTGGTTTCAGTGCTGATGCATGCTACATTAAATGTTATAATAGTTTATTGTCGCTGTATTTCAGGTTTGCACGCAAAGAGATTGAGTAGAATTTATTTTTGTCACACTCAATATAAGTTTTTGTAACCATTTGCAGCTTTTAGTTTTGAATGCATATATATAATATATAATGTATCTATGTCTCCATACCTTTATATTCCCATATTCTTTATCTCTGGGAATTTCTTTCATCTGCCAGATGATGGTTTTGTCATATTTTGTGCAAATAGGCGAGCATGCCGAAGCAGTACCTTCCTCTTTTAGGCCAACCGATTGCTTTGTATAGGTAAACATGGTTTAAGTCACTCAACTCTTCTTACAATTATTTTCTCTAACTTATTAAACTCAAGCTGAAATATATCCGGAGGAGTTCTAGAATTTAGTTTCTTTAAATTTGAACTTAACCCACACAGAAGAAGCAGAAGAAGTTTTTTTATGTAGTTTTATTTGATGGATCTCTTTATGAAGAGTTGTTAGCCAATATATGGGTCATGTATAATAAACAGTTTTGAATATTCAGACAAAAGTTGTAGGATCCACGCAGCACATTATGGTAATGGTAATAGTAACCAGACTGTTACTTATTGATTAACAATGTCTCCGAAGTGGGAGTGGCAAGCTTCACATCACAGTTTTTGACCATTTTTCTGGCACAATGAGCTTAAAAGTCTCTTATTTAAGTTGTTTACTTTTTTAAATCAAGCAACAAAATGATTTTCTATTGTCCTATCACCTTCCTGTTCGTTTTACGGTATTTACTATTTAGTGCTTTTGATAACAGAATTTGATGTTTCCGTGCAGTTTCTACACTTTCTCACTCTTGCCTGAAGTGAGGGAAATCGTTGTTGTTTGTGATCCTTCTTACGAGGACATCTTTGAAGGTTTGAAGATTCTATTTTATATATAAGTGATGCACAAGCTACGCGCATGTGAATTCACTTACTCCCTACTCTTTTTGCTCTTGCCTTCTCTTTGCAATTAAATGTGAATATCCTTATTTGATTTTGTGTTAGTGATATTAGAGGTAGTGAAAAATAAAATGCTCGCCTTTTCAGACGCTAGAGAAAAGATCCATGTGGACCTCAAATTTGCATTGCCTGGAAAGGAGAGACAAGATTCAGTTTATAGTGGACTTCAGGTGCGTGAGCATTGTTTCCATGTTTTGTCAGCCCATCTTCACTTAATATTTTAAGTATGTAATTTGAAGTGTGGGTGGCTAGTGTTAATACTTGCAACTTACATTGCCTTAAGGTGGACTAGATTATGTACGCTCTTTATTTTAAATATATTTTTCTATGAATAGCAATTATCTCTCCTTAAGCTTCTTTTTTTTTTTTTTTTTTGATAAGTTATTTTTCCTTGAGAGTTACAAATTTTTATTTTTTGATAAGTCTAGTGATACAGGAGATATTTTTTACAGGCCGTTGATTTGAGCTCTGAACTTTTATGCATCCATGATTCTGCAAGACCTCTTGTATCATCTAGTGATACAAAAAAGGTTTGCTTCATTGATCAACCTATTTTAGTAGTTTACCTAATTACCTTTAGTAACTCAAGACCTGTAGTATTTTTTCACTGTCATATTTAAATAATGCCACAGTCCCTAACTTCTGTCACAATTAGTAGACACCCGAAAAGAAAAGCCATCAATACTTTGAAATGTGGTGTAAATATATACATAGTTCTGGCTGTTCTTGGGAAAAAAGGGCCTTACTGACGCTACACAACTAACATTACATCTACTTTTACTCATGATCAGCAGCGGTTGGATCACATGAATAATTAACTGCAAATTTAGGGTCTAGCAGAAAAAGTTGGTAGTTGGTATCTTTAATCAAAATATGGAACAAGTACTAGGGATTAGCGACATTAGAGCGTGAATTTACTCGTACTTCTATTGATCAAAATATTCTTGTTGAATAATTCTATATAAGAGAAGCACATGCACACATCTTTTCAACTACGTCCTCAGTCTTTTAAAAAATTCCGTATGAGTTGCATATTAAAAGAAGATCATTACTGCTCTTATAAATATATTTCCTTTGAGCTTATTGCTGCTATTTGTTTCCTAAAGTTCCTAATAGCTTTATCAAATGAACATGGAGATCAGACTATGTAAACCATTTGCATTGGTTATATTAATTCAGATTCAATTGTAAGTTTTTATACATAAAATGTACCAACACATGTGCCTTCCAACTGTAATTAATGATATCATGCGGGTTTTTTCAAAAATTTAGTCATCAAGTAATAGAATTATTGACAGCTTTGATGTGTAATGAAGTTGGTTCCATGGAGAAAATGTACTTTACAGAGATTATTAACTTATTGAGTATTTAGTTTTACAGAAAAATTGTAGTATCTTAATTTTCTCTTCATGGTTGTTCCTGGCAGGTTCTGAAGGATGGTTGGTTGATTGGAGCAGCTGTCCTTGGTGTTCCTGCCAAAGCTACAATCAAAGAGGTACTAGTGATATCACTTTTTACTTTGATGTATATAAACTGAAATTGGAATATCATCATCTCCTTATAATATTGAAACTTATGGTAGAGAGAAAATTACGCTCTCCATCCATAAATAAGAGACTCTTTTCAAAAAGTAGATTAATTAGTGACATGATAGTGACTCTTTTGGCGTTTAATCTGGACTCTCATTGGAGTGAGTTAGGTATGCTAGTTACTGTCAACTTAGAGAAGTACTGAACAAAAATCTGGAAGTAGGTTATTAATGCCTTATGGACAGAGGCTAACTTGGAGGTGGTAAACGATTGAAATTACATATTCATAATATTTGTTTTGTGTACTTGTTTTAGAAAGTTAAATAGCAAGAAAATCAAGTTTGTTCTGAAACTAATTCAAGCAACTTGTGCTGATTTGTACAATGTGCAGACATTGTTGTTCTACTTAATGTTCTTATTGCTTATCTAGAAACAGTGAGCTTAAGGAGTTCTACTAATCCTTATGATCAATATTTAGCCTTTTTTTCCTAGTGATTACTGTATTGCATCTCACAAGTTGTCTTATTTAATTGGCATACCATCACCCGTGACTCCCCTGAATGGCCGTAAAAACTGTTTCAGTGCAATTTTCTGTGGCTAATGTTTGATTTTGAACCACTAATAAAGATATTTATTTTACCCGCTGCATAATCAACAGAGAGCTTTACTTGGATATGTATGTTTTAGTTAACACTCGACTTATTTATTATGCAGGCAAATAGTGAGTCATTTGTAGTGAAAACTCTGGACAGGAAAACACTCTGGGAAATGCAAACCCCGCAGGTTTGCTACTGAAAATTTGCAACCGTAGACACAGTAGGAGAGATTATTTGTCGACTATTTTATTTGAAGAAATTATTCTGGATTGGATGACCTATTTTTTACAGGTGATCAAGCCTGAGTTGCTTAAGAAGGGGTTTGAGCTTGTTAATAGGTACTGCATCTTCATGTTCGGTTGACTATTTGTTCGGTTTTTTATCTACATCTAAATTCAACTGTTACTGGAAAATTATTTAAAAATTGTTGCATATAATAAAAATGATTAAACAATCTCTTCATTGGGAGTGAAAGCTTAAATTTTGTTGCATGTAAGCAACCTAGGCAATCACCTTTCCTAACCTGAAGTTCACTTTATAACCACAGCAGCGTACTGACTTCCTAGATTATGGTAAAATCAAAATGGTGAAGACTGAATGTTACTGGGACAATTACAGTACCAAATTAAGGACGAGATGAAAAGTGAGTAGACACTTTGCTAATGTGCAATACAGCAATAGAACCAACTGAATAAGAATTAACAAAGAGAACTTGGGTAGGCACTAGAAACATAAGAGCTGCGGAATCAAAATATGTGCAATAGAACCAACTGAATAAGAATTAACAAAGAGAACTTGGGTAGGCACTAGAAAAATAAGAGGTGCGGGATCAAAATATATATAAAAACTGCAAACCTATAGCAACTTTGCAGAAATGGTGAAAGGATTTGTTTTGTTAATCGCAACTAGTTGGGTTAAGGGTTTAATTGATTTTAATGTAGAAGTGGGTCACAGATTTATTGAGTTGACTTGATATACTTTTCCAGTGATAACCTTGTCAAAATCTGATCCTCCAATTTAGAGTAAGCTCAAATAATTCGTTGGGGGTAGAATTCCAATTTATGGTTTGCACTTCAAGAATTTTTTTTTTCCTAGTACGTGATAATATACTTGACACTATGATTTATGACCTCACATCTAAGCGGGAAATAAGGTTGTGCGTGGCGCAACGGTCAATTGCTCAATGCTCACAGGTTTCAAGTCCTGATAACAGCCTGTGTAACGAGATGTAAGTCTGCATACGTCTGACCCTCCCCAAACCTGCTATTTGAGGAAATTTTGTGCACTGAGTACCTTTATCTACGGTTGAACTTCTGTTTCAGTTAAAACCATAATTAGGACCAAAACCATTCTTATCAAACGAAAACAAGAAATTGTTGTCTTCTTAAGCAAAAAACACACTCTGGTGGACTATTTAAACCAAAATACAACACATCTCACTACTCGCAGTTTCCAACTTCTGATATAAATCTTGGATATATATCGAATTTCAAACATTTGTATATGTGTGCAGAGAAGGCTTGGAAGTCACTGATGATGTGTCAATTGTGGAGCACCTTAAACACCCTGTGTTTATCACAGAGGGCTCTTACACCAACATCAAGGTAATGGATTATAGTCTGAAAATTACTCCATGATTTTGTGGTCAAATGTGGATCGTGGATGATCCAATACTTTTTAAGTACAAAACGTTCTCTTACATGTCCATACATACACTATGCAGTATGCACCTTAGCCGGAATTCAAATGTTTCACATAGTATATGGAAGTCATTCAGCCATTCCAACAAAAGTTATTATATATTCTGTTTAATGTGATGTGTTCTTATGCCTTGCAGGTTACAACCCCTGATGACCTATTACTGGCGGAAAGGATATTGAATACTACCTCAGCAGAGTCATCTTAGTATGTTCATCCTTTTTTGTCTCCATCTTTAAAGATTTTAATCATTTATAGTTCGAGTATTCTGGCTAAAGTTGATGGTTAACTTTTAGTTGTCACTTTTGAAAGGCTATAGAAACGAAAATATCAAAAGAGAAGGTTTTTACGAAAAGCATCCCAAATAATTACTAGAAGAAGTGACATCTTGGATTTTATAGCCTTATTGTTAAAAAAAAATTAATTTTCAAATCATGGCTGGATAAGAGAAAGAATGTAGGATCTGCGCATTGTGGTCTGTTGGGAAAGCTGCAATAGAAGACTGCATAAGGTCAACTGCGTTAAGAGTAAATGAAACTATTCACACTTCCAAATTTTTTATTTTTATTTTGTACTAACTAGTTGTTTCAATAAGAAATCGTAAAGTTTTGGTTACACAAAGATGGGTTCCAAAACCATTTAAACTATACATTTCGTTCAACATCATATTATCCAGGGTCATATATTTGTGCAGAATCTCGTGGTGCTAAGAAGTGTCACTAAAAATACTTGAGTTTTTTTTTTTCCTGCAGGGGAAAATATTGGAATGCTGAGGGTCAGAGAGCCTTAAATCTTCTCTTAACAAGTTGTTACCTATATGAACATGGACCAAATCTAGAAAACCATTGGTGCAGCTTTTAATTGCATTGACCATCTAGAGGACATGATGGAAGAAGAGGACTAATTTTTCAACCAAAATATGCGGCTGCTTCTTTCCTGGTTTTCAATACCTCTCTCTTTGCATGTAGCCTGTAACTTTTATCATATTTATTGTTCATTTCCCCCTTCTTTTTTCCTTGGGGATTACAAGGAAATAAAGTGAAGCTTAATCACTTTCAAAGAATAGCAGTCTTGTGTAAGAGTTGATTGTTCTTGTAATTCTTGGACCAAAATGTACATCAAGAATTGAACCAGCTATGTTTGTTTGCAAGGATTATACTTGTGATAGAACTATTAATATCAAGTATCTTGTTTGTTTTCAAATTTAGACTTAGAACTATTAGTCTAGGGCTATGTTTGTTTGCAAGTATTATAGTTGAGATAAGATTATTAATCTCAAGTGCCTTGTTTTTTTTCAAATTTAGATTTGGGATTATTAGTCCCGGTATTAAAATGACTTAATAATCTTGACATTATAATTATAATATCGGAATTATAATTCTTGCAAACAAACTTGGGATTATAAAATTATTTAATAGTCTTTAAATTATAATTATAATTCCGGAATTATAATTTTAGGATTAATACTGTTGGGATTATAATCTCATGGATTATAATTTCGTGATTATAATTTTTGCAAACAAACATAGCCTAGGTTCTTCGGCTTAAAAAATGAAATTGAAATGTCAGAATCTATATCTTAGGATATAGCCCGAGAGGCCTAACCCACATTCTATCAGCCTCAAAAATCTTTTGGTCTGATGTGCTTGATAGTTCGAGCAAAGCTTGGAAAGTCTGTCTAATTTGAAGGGTCTCACATAGTTGTATCTCAAGCGATGTGAAAGTCAGGTGATGAGACACTGTCTGCAGTACCTGTCATGCGGTACCTGATGAGACACTTCAAGTAGAACAAAATGTGTGAGACTATAAATAGAGATCAAAGGGGATAAAGAGAGATTATATACTTTTTACACTTGAAACTCATATTGATTACGCTGCTCAATATAAAAGTGTTTGTGCAACTCTAGGACTTGTAGTTGAAAACCCGATCCGAGAACTAAGTCGTCATCACTATATTTACTTAAAGTCTTCCTTCTTGTCCCAATTTAGTTTACCTTCATCAAGAAAAGTTCCCTAACTAGTAATAAACTTAATTTAATTTGTTATGGAGTTTTTATCATTATTTTCTTCTTTTTTATTTTTTATTTTATTTATTTAAACACGTCTAGTTTACCCATTTTAGTTTTTACCTTCAATTCGTAAAGAAAAGTTAACCAACTTGTAATAGAGATGACAATTTGTCCCGTAGCGAATGAGGGTGGTGATTTTGACTCTGATCGAGAATGGAGAATCACCGAATAATATTTAGGGGGAGGGGGAGGGGGAGATATTTGCTTCCACCGACTCAATTCCTGCCTCGACCCCGAATATATTTATCCTTGTGTGTATATATATATTATTATTTAGTTTTTCTTATTTTTATTATGTAAGCGCTAAAAAATGGTTAATTTTTATGTATGTATTATTGTAAATATAATTGAAATTAAGTTTTTTTATTTAAAAAATTCATAAAATATTAATTCTCGGATGTAAATATGTGAATGATTATTAAGTTTTAATTCCGGTGAGGATGAGGATGATTATTAAGTTTTAATCTCCTTAAGAAATAGGATGAATATGGAAAAAATTTATAAGACAAGACAAGACGGGATGGGGTTGGGAATGGGATGTGTAATCCCCACCACGCCCCATTGTCATTCCTAACTTGTAACAAATTTTTGTTATTGACTTCTAAATTACCTTTTTCATTTCTTGAAAAAAATTCAGCAGGTCTAGTTTTATTGTATAAGAAAGCTCCCTCAAAGCAAAGCAGCTTTTGTTTAATAGTATATATTACTCTGACCATCTGTTTATCACATCAACAATTTTACTTTTTTCTACTCATTAAAAAGAACCAAAAAAGGAAAAGGGCAAAGAAATATATACACACATTAGAGCTTTACTGACTTATGTTAGATTTATTATTATAACTAGACTTGTTATTCATTTAAAGCTAATCTATCTATCTATTTATTTATCAATTCTTCAATTTTTCCCCAAGTTCTAAACACAACATAACTTTGATTATCATCACAATCAAATAAAATTTTATGCCCTTAAATATGCTACCAACTAATTCAATATATAGGAGTTAAAAAAAGATGTTCTTGCTTTATTCTTCCCATAAATATTGGCTGGACCAAGATTTTGCTCTAAAGTTCAATAGTTCTAAAGTCTAATAAATGTAACATAAACAGACTGTCAACTATAGTTACAGGTGTTATTTACTTCAACGCTGGCCAAGTTAAGTACTGGAACAAACATTTAGCGGATAAACAACTTCCCTGCAGGTTCACAACTGTCTATTCTAACATATTTTAAACCTTGATTGATATCCTCGAGAAAAGTAATAGATGATGTCGATGAGTAAATTGATTTAAATAACTGCATCATGTAGCATACAACTTAGAAGCATGCAGCAAAGAATCGTAATTACTCACATGTTTTCTTTGCTGAAGTTGTCAACATATATGCTATTGTGCAATAAACTTGGTGACATCTGATAATGATCTACCCTTCTACCAACTTGATCTTTCTAGAGGGCCTCCTTTTTGTCAATAATCTTTAAAGAATTGATTTTATCTTTCAGCTCATCTTCCCAATGCTGAGAGGTTAAACTCGGGGCATTCATGGACTCCATTTGATTTTGATGGTCGATGCCATCTTGAGGCAGGACTTGATTCCTCTCAGGTTTCAAATGACTCAGTAATACAGGAGTGCCTTTTTCTGCAGTCTGCAACCATGCAGTTTCTAATCTTTGTTCACGGATAATGGACTCTATTATCTGTACAGGAACTACAGGCTTTCTTTCTTTCGTCCCATTCACTTTAAGATTCCGTTCTACCAATAGACTGGTGATTCTGTATTAGACTCTAACTTTCCAGCCACCTTAACCTCGTCATTAAAGCTTCCTCTTGACACCTTTTGTGGTTCCCGGTATGAATCGAGATCTGAATAACCATCTAATTCATTGGAGCAAGTAACTTTCTTTTCCCCGTTAATCACCTCAGTTTTGTGCATCTGCTTCTGAACTATGGGATCAGGCAAAACATCTTGTGTTTCGTTGTTAAAAGAAATCTCATCATCTTGCAAGAGTACGATTCTGACCTCTATATTGTGTCGTAAAACAATTTCAAACGAGTTTGTGATGCTGCTGAGAAACCTTTCAGCCCTTGTCTTGTATCTCTATTCTCAAATGCAATATAAGCAACAAAAGCACCTGCAACAGGAAGATATAAAACTCAAGGGAGTAGAACAAAAAAAGAGGGGGTGATTCAAAAATTTCAACACATGGAAAGTTTGGGATCCCGTGAGTTGATGTAGCAGTTCATTCAGTTGTATTATAAACTAAATTTATTCACATTACAAAACATAAAAAGGTTGATGCTTAATGCTCAAGTCATGCAAAGATGTTCCGGGTTAAAAAGACCAATGGTACTATTAGTGATTACACAGAGGATATAGCTACAGGATCTTTATTATTACAGTCGGTTGAAAGAATATTCCACACATTATTGTAGAGACTGACCGATCAAAAGGATATACTACAGGGGAGAACAATTAACAGGGGTTTCATAAAAGAAGCTAACTGATGTTTGTAAAACATACAATGAATGAAGAACATTAACAGTAAATTGCATGACACTGGACTGAAATCAGACAAATTGAATAATGATCACAAAACTTATTTCTCAAAGCTCCAATCAAAATCTCATGGAAACTGTTAGCATTTGACAACAGCTAGAAGCCTTAATAATCAGTAAACTATGTAAGTTACTACTTACTAGTATAATTACACATGTGTATCAAAACCGAGTGATAAAGGATGGTTAGCACTTGTATAATATATGATTACCTTCAACTTCAGAGACTGACACAAGCTTGCCATACGTATGAAGCAACTGCCTCAGTGTCTTTGAATGGCACCTTTCAATGCATCGCATCCAGATATCATCCAACATGTTTGAGTTTGTGCACCTTGGCTTTGTTGTTTCAGCCAGAAAATCAACATTTCCATTCAATGAATCACCATTCATATACCGGCTGTGAGTGGGCTTTGAATTGATACCAACAAATGGATCCTCTTGACCAGTTGAGTTTCGGGGATCGGCTTTAAGCAAAGACCTTGTAGAAGTTGACTTTCGGGGTGCATAGTGAGTATCAGGCCTCAACTTTTGGACAATAACTTCTCTAGAAGTACTTGATGGATCATCCTCAGTTGTTTTAGGGCTCTGTCTCCTACTGCTTAGGGTTTGTACTCAAATTAAAATATCTTTGTATTTTCTCATATTATTCTCGTGAATTCTTCGGAGTTTGTGTCGTGGTTTTTTGATATCTCATGGTGGGATATTTTCTACTCATTATTTCATGCATGGTTATTATTTTGGTGGAACTGTAAATTTAATCTGTTTGGCATGTGCTGATATTTTATCTGTCTAATTTATCAAACACAACAGTATTTGGGATTCCCAACACTGAATACCGACGTAAATCCTCAGAATTGAAGTATCCCCCTGTATCATCAGATTGATCAACTAAACTCACCGAGTCATCCCACTTCAAACCCAAAGGCACAAGGTCTGATCCTTGCTTTGAACTACTCCTATTACCAAGCAAAATCTGTTTCTGTAAATGACGTTTCCAAAGAGCCGCAGAATGTGCACTCTTCTTTACCTTCTTTTTCATTTGATTCCTCTTAATTGGTTGTCTTAGATTTGTATCTTTACCTTTCAATATCATTGAAGCGTACCTGTCAGTAATATAAGTATCACTCTTCGAATCCCCACCACCATTTCGCACATCGCTCATGCTATCATCGACCTTCTCTCCCAACACTGAGGACAAAAAACCACCATACTCATTCCCATCAGACTCGCCCCTTTTCTCATATCCAACTCTATGATCCTTTGATTGCACACTCTTTTCGCTCTCCGATTTTTGAGCTTTCCAATTAGGCAATTATACAAAAACACCCTTTTCTCCTTCCCCTCCTACTACTACTATTATTATTTTTAATTTGCCAAGGAACCTCATAACTATTATTATCACCACAAATTTTACTGCCATTACTATTATTCCTATAATGATGATAATAATGGTTGTTTCCAGTGGAGGACGATGCTGCATTTGCATCAACCGCCATAGATCTACCTGAACTTAGAGGAGACCGCCACGTCGAAGTGGTGCCAGGATCTCTAAGCACCCTTGCGACTTTTCGGATTTGAGTCAGTTCTTTCTTCAAATGGAGATTGCTCGGATCAAACCCACTTCGCATTTCTGACATTATACATCTCCCTAAAAACTTCTGAATTAGTTCAGAATCAATAAACAACAAGAAGAAACCCCTGGAAAAAAAATCCTTATTTAAATGTATTCAAAAATTGCATAGAGATGCATATATTTGTATATATCATATTAAACTGCAATAAATTTGAGTAGATGGGAGTATGGATAATTTTGATAGGGATTGAGTTGCAGATCTGAACTGGGTTTTTTAAATTATGGGGGGGGAGCTAGCACGTGTTGGTTAATTAAATGGGGACGAGGGTTTTAGTTGGAAGCCATTATGGAAGAAGGGTTAGAGAGAGAAAGCACAAAAATGGGAGAGAGAGAGAGAGAGAGATTTCTCCATCTCTCCCTCCAAGCCCGCTCTTGAAGATTCTGTCTTGTAATTTGTTTGCGCCTGTCTCGCAATTTTACTTCACTTTTGTCTGTTTCTTTTTCTATGTATTTAAATCGGGTAAAATTCAAATGAGCGCCCAAAGTTTGCAACTTTTTCTTACAACATCATCTCAGTTGTGAAAATGAACATATATGACCTATAATTTTTAGGATTTGCAACAATAGAAGGAGATTTATAAGAATTTGGAACATAAAATCAAATAAAAACTTTTAGAAATGGTTGTTTCTTCAATTAAATAGATGAAAAAAACTAATTGTAATAAGACCAAATATTGTAATGATACGACTCACGCATTTTAGAAGGTCATTTCTTCAATCTATTTTTTAATTTCAAAGCTGACATATACACTCAACAAGACTGATATAAAAAATTTATTTTACATATGATGTGAATTTATTTCAAAATTATGCTTTTTTTTATACTAATTTTTGTGGGGTGATAAAGGGGGAAAGATTAATTGTTCTTTGAGGAAGTTGCAATTCGTAAGAGGAAAATGACTAAAGGTGGGAGATAAGAATTGTGATGTGGATGAGTAATTAGGTGGTAATTTTTTTTTTTAATTAAAGTGGTTAAATAAAACAAATAAAAACTCCATTAACTCAATAAATTTTCATTCAAAGTAGTCACAATACCAAAATAATAAAATACAAAATGTTTATTTTTAAAATACGAAATGCAAAATAAAAATGAGATAAAGTATGAGGTTTCAAAGTGTCATTTATTTTATTTCAAATATGATTGTGGTGGACCTAGTTGGTAAAAAAAATTGAATTTGAATTTCTATTAAAAGAACTCTTCAATAATAAAACATTGTATTTATAGGATTTTTACAATAATAAGATATTCGTGGAAAAAACAACATAAAGGGAAATTACGTGGGTAGCCTTTGTTGCAAAAATAATGATACTACTTCCTCTATCTCTAAAAAATGGATTATTTTATAATTAAAATTTATATTATTTTCTTTTAAATATAGGTGCAAGAACTATAATAAACTACATCAAATTACTACTACTAATTTTTGTGAGTTTAAAATATAAATAAATATACTTAATTTTAATTTTAAAATTAATCAATTTAACCATAAAATCAATCTCATGTGATGCGTGTGTAATATATATTTATTTAAAAATATTAATATTACATCAGCCAAAAATGGATATATGCTCAATTGAAAAACTGACAACAGTTGAATAAAAATTATCATTAGGTGTAATAAAATAAAAGATATATTCCTCAAATTTCTCTTCTACTCCTCCTGTTCGTTCCCTTTATATTTTTCCAATTCTAAACACAACATAAACTTTGATTATTTTCATCACAATCAAAAATAATTTGATGCCCTTAGAACCAATTCCATAGCAGTAGGGTAAAAATGTCCTTTCTTTATTGATCCCATAAATATTGGCTGGACCCAGAAATTGCAACTGTAAAGCACTTTACATTATAGATTCTTCATCAACCGCTTGTGTCCATGAAATCAGATGAACAGAGGGGGCAAAAAAAAAAAAAGATTTCGAAAATAAACATCAAACTTGTGCTCTTCTATATTACCTTCTAAATTTATCATCTGCCGTCGTCGTCGTCGTCGTCCTCGATTTTGCACACTCTCCCAACCATAAAAACCGCCCACCTTTATGCAAACCCACAGGGGTACGCTGTTTAACCTATTTACATGAGCAAAAATATTAAACTCGGCTGACAGTATACTTACGAGCAGTATTAGTTTTAATCTAATACAAATACATTGTTAATAATGTGTCATAATTCTAGGGGTATGAAACTTCAACTCTATTAATGCATTTAAGTTCAGAGAAGGGGTAGAAAAATTCAACAGCCTACCTTCGCCCTTTTATGATGTTTAAGGTTATTCCAACAGAAAAGCCCACTGCAACCTCCTGCTCCTGAGCTTGATTCATACCCCCTGTAACAGAATTCCGAAGAGGGCATTAGCTTTACACAACCGATCAAAATTTTATAATTTACACTCGTCTAAAATTGCATCTGTATATTTTGTTTGAGCTAATTTTCTTCCAGTCAGGTCAAATAAAAACAACCACACATTTGATTCAGGCTAAAATAAGTCATATTGATATTAGCTACAAGAAATTCGGTTCTTAAGCTCAATAGTTCTAAATTCTAGTAAAACGTAACACAAACAGTGTCGATTCTCAAAACTATAATTAAAGGTGCTATTTATTCTACGCTGTCCAAGTTAATTACTACAAGTCTAGATCAAAAATTTACTCACTAACCAACTGCCCAGGCCCACAATTATCTATTCTAACATATTTTTACCTTTGATATGAATACTTGGGAAAAGTAATAAATGATGTCACCGACTCAAATTGATTTAAATAACTGCAACATGAAGCATATAACTTATAAGCATGCAGAAGAGAATCACACTCACATGCTTTCTTTGTTGAAGTTGCCAACATAGCTGTTATTGTGCAATAAACTTGGTGACATCTGATAATGATCAACCCTTTTTCCATCTTGATCTTTCTGGAGGGCCTCCTTTCCATCAATAATCTTTAAAGCTTTGAGTTCATCCTTCAACTCATCTTCCCAATGCTGAGAGGTCAAACTTCTGGGATTCGTAGACTCCATTTGGTTTTGATGGTCGATGCCATCTTGAGGTAGGACTTGATTCCTCTCAGGTTTTAGACGACTCAGTGATCCAGGAGTGCCTTTTTCTGCAGTCTGCAACCATGCAGTTTCTAATCTCTGTTAAATGGATAATGGACTCTATTCTCTGTACAGGAACTACAGGCTTCCTTTCTTTCGTCCCATTCATTTTACCATTCCCTTCTACCAATAGAGCGGGAGATTCTGCAGTAGACTCGAAGAATGTTCCAGCCAACTTACCTTCAGAATCATTAAAGCTTCCTCTGGATACTTTTAGTGGTTCCTGGTATGAATCAATATCAGAATAACCATATATTCCATTGGAGTAAATAACTTTATTTTCCGCGTTAGTCACCTCAATTTTGTGCATCTGCTTCTGAACCATGGGATCTGGCAAAACAATTTGTCTTTCACTGTTTATAGAAATCTCACCATCTGGCAAGAGTATAATTCTGACCTCTATATTGTGCCGTAAAACAATTTCAAATGAGTTTGTGATGCTGCTAAGAAACCTTTCAGCTCTGATCTTGATATCTCTATTCCCAAATGCAATATAAGCAACAAAGGCACCTGCAACAGGAAGATATTAGACAAAAGGGCAGTAGCATACGGAAATGGGAGGGATTGATGCAGAAAAATTCAAACAAGTGGAAACTTTGGGAGCTTGTTAGTTGTGAATTATCTTGGCAGCATTTTGATGCACAATTAAGGATTCAGTGGTATCATAGACCGACTTGATTCACATTGCAAAATAAATAGGTCGATGCTTGAGCTTGACACTCATGTCAAGCAAGATATTCCAGGTTAACAAGACCAATAGTATTGATGAAACAAATGGTAAAGCTACCAAATCTTTATTATTATAGTCACTTGAAAAAATATTTGACACCTTACTGTAGTGACTGACCAATCTAAAGGATATAATACAGGGAAGAAACATTAACAGGGATTGCATAAAAGAAGCTAAGTGATGTTTGTAAAATATTCACAACGGATTGCATAAAAGAAAGCTAACTGATGTTTGTAAGACATAAACAATGAACGAAAAACATTAACAATAAATTGCACGACAATGGATTGGAATCAGACAAAGTGAATAATGATTGCTATAATTAATGTTCAACGCTCCAATCCAACCTCATGTAAACTGTTAGCATTTAGCAACAGCTAGAAGCATTAATAGTCAAAGAATTAAATAAGCTACAAGTACAGTTTCACATTATTTATTGAGACTGGATGGATTTAATTACCTTCAACTTCAGAGATTGACACAAGCTTGCCATAGGTATGAAGCAACTGCCTCAGTGTCTTCGAATGGCACCTTTCAATGCATCGCGTCCAGATATCATCCAACATGTTTGAGTTTGTGCACCTTGATTTTGTTGTTTCAGGCAGAAAATCATCATGAGGATTGAATGCATCACCATTTATATATCGGCTGTGAGTGGGCTTCGAATTGAGACTAACAAATGAATCCTCTTGACTAGTTGAATTTTGGTGAGCGGCTTTAAGCAAAGACCTCGGAGAAGTTGACTTTCGGGGTGCATCCTGAGTATCAGGTCTCAACTTTTGGATAAGAACTTCTCTGGAAGTGCTTGATGGATCATCCTCAGTTGTTTTAGAGCTCTGTCTCCTACTGCTTCCCGACTGAGTAGGGTCTGGTGAAGGCACAGAGCCTAGCTGCAACAGGGTTGCTGTGAACCATGTGGATCGTTCACTTGAAACCCTTAGATGCTTCTCAGTCTCAGAAAGAAGCTTCAAAGCATGTTTTAATCTCTCCAGTTCAGCAACATTCACTACAGAATGGTTCCCAAACATACGCCATAATATTAGCAGAGAATTACGAACAAGAATAAGTCATATTTGTAAAGACTATTGGATATTATCAAACAAAGCTTACAATAAATTTTTTAAAGCAAATAGTAACCAGCTGAAGGAACTACAACTATCTCTCTCTCTTTAATAAGTAAAATACCACTCAAATCAAAGCTTGAATGCAGGAATAGAATTTGGAGCAGTTATTGTTGGATGCAACAAAAAACTGGATGTAAAAATATTTATCAAAAACAATAAAAGTGCCGGACTTGACAGTAGTATATTCATACAATGTGGATATAGTGAATCATGCAGAATTATCTTTTATATTCAAATTTGATCTATGTTACAACAAATAAGAAAAGTAAGCACATCTAGACATTACCTAACCACAGAAGGACTGAGCAAATTCTCAAGCATGAACACTTTGTGTAACACCCTAGTGAGGAAATAAATTACTACCAATAGTACCTTCAAGTCATGACCTTTTGGGTGAGCCTGTGGTGGGCTAAGTTGACCCAAGAAGATAATATTGGGCCAGTAATTTGAGGCCTTATTTTGATGGATTTGTTTCGATTCGGACTTGGGATTTGACCCAAGATTTGTTCCGGACTCGGGATTTGACCCGGGTTGTTACATATGGTATCAGAGCCGACTCTCGAAAGCTCGGGTCGAGTCATACGATCGAGTTGCCAGAGGTGGGAACACGAAGGATGGTGGTATTATCCCACAATGGAGAGATGGAGGTCCGGAGGTGGGACACGGAGCCAGCCGGTATTATCCCATAATGGCTAGAGAGGCAAAGATCTTTGGGCTGTGTGTGTGATCGGTTCTGATGGGGACGTCAGAAATTTAAGTGGGGGAGTTTGTAACACCCCAGTCAGGAAATAAATTACTACCAATAGTACCTTCAAGTCATGACCTTTTGGGTGAGCCTGTGGTGGGCTAAGTTGACCCAAGAAGATATTATTGGACCAGTAGTTTGAGGCCTTATTTTGATGGATTTGTTTCGATTCGGACTTGGGATTTGACCCAAGATTTGTTCCGGACTCGAGATTTGACCCAGGTTGTTACACTTTGTGAAATCCATGACCAAGATGACTGATGAGTTGGTTTTATACCCAAAAATCGAGTGCATTTGAGCTTAATCTTTTGGTTGGTTTTTAAGTGTTGTGTGTGCATTTCATACATTTATGTTATTTTGTAGGCTATGACATGACATTGGCACGAAGAAGCAAGGAAAAGCAATTTGGATATCTTTTGAACTAAAATATGCAAGCAAATGCAAGAAGGGAAGATTGCAGGGCTTTTAACACCAAGTTGGATTCGTTTTCTTGGCTTCGAACTTGGATTTCATTGTAGATCTACTTCTTAGCTTTTCGGAACATCTTGAATCGTCCCAATCGGAGTTCGGATTCGAGAGTTAAGGCCTTTTTATCAACAAAGATCAAAGCTCAGAGTTGTTATGCTTGCCATTTACATAGCAACCACTTGAAACCAAATTTAGACCTTGATCCGGCCAGATTCTGTCAATTCTCAGAAAATGAAAGTTATAGATCTCGTCGATATCTTCGATTTGATAGGTGGCAGGCCCCGTAACTATTCTCAAATCAAAAGTTATGCCCGTTTTACCAAAGGACGTCGCAGCAGAAAATTGCATGACGCGGGGCGCGCCCAGAATAGCGCAAGGCGCGCTCGGACTATCAGATTTTCTGCTACTGTAGCGCGAGGCGCGCCCAAATTGGCCTAGGAGCAGCGCTGGGAGCGCCAAACGGTGGGGAGAGAGCTGATTTGAGTGTTATGTTGTCCAATTTGAGCTAAAATAGGGTTGTTAGTTGCCTAACTTGCTAGGGTTTCTATTAGGACTATAAATACTTGATTATAACTTGGATTTGATAGACTTCTTCTAGACTTTGGACTGAAAATCATTGAGAGCCACCTTGTGGAGACTTGGAGATTGCATTGGAGAACATTGAAGGCAAAGATTGAAGCTTGGAGATTGGAGATTCCTCGACAGAGTTTTTCTTCTTCTCTTAAATTCATTATCCGTACTTATGATGCTATTTAATTTTGATCTTCTTTGTTTCTATTATGACGATGAACTAAATTCTTAATTAGGGATACAATGGAACCTTTTGCAATTCAATAATTCAATTATCATTATTTTCACTTGTTGATCCTATTGAGTTGATTATTATATTTTGTGCTTAATCTATTAATTGTCTAGCTAGCAATTAATTTGATATCTTTGATGGAATTGAAGGAGAAAGTCTTAAATTAGATCTGAATATAATAACGTATGAATTTGTTGATTCTTGTTAAGGATAACATAATAGTGTATGAGACGAAAGTACTTATATGTCATGCGTAACTTTGTTAAGAATTTGTGCTTAATGAATCTGTTTTAAGTAACTTACACGAAAGTAGCAAAATAACTTAAATAGGTCTTTTTATTAATCATTGAAAGATGTTAATAAATTAATAGGCAATCCTAGTTATCAATTCATTGGATTAATCAAGGGGGAATAAGGTAAGGGGATTATTGCAAAACAATTGGGGAAATTGTATTCCTATGTCTTTATCATCTGGTTCAATAATTGTTAGTTAATTGGTTTTTATTTTCTTTTAATCAAAACAATTTCACAATTCAATTGGAGTGACTGTTTAAGTGGATTAAGTTAGTAAAAGTTTGATAATTAGAATAATTGTTAGTAACTGTTCCCTGTGGGTTCGACACTCTTCTTACTTCTTTATTTTACTTGATTGACCGTGTGCACTTGCGCGTATTTGTCATTATATAAATCGAACAACAATGACCAGCGACCTGTTCCCTAATGTTGCTAATACTTTTTTCATATCATTTAGACTACAATCGAACATTGCTTCATTAATCTAGGAAGACTGTGTAAAGTAGGGAAAAAGATAAAAATAATTAGGCAGCTAAGGCAGTTCTGAACCCTTCCAAAAGAATTGCTTATGCTTGAACTGAGGACCAAGTTATAAACAGAGGCGGGAACCACTATTATAACATATGCATATCTACATTTGACTTTTGATATATCTATATACAACCACACATCATGCATGAGCAAAAGATTACAAACATTGCGCATACACAACTAGAACATAATATATTTTTATGTAAATACCTTATGAAATCACAGTATATATGTAGATCATGATCTTTGTAGGATAAAACAAAGTTGACACAAACATGAGGGGTTCAGAATTTTATGACAATCTTTTTGCTAAAGTTCCAAGGGTTCAACGAATGGTGTCAAGTAGTTGTGTTGAATTCAACTTAAGAAAGCTTACATTGCAGCTCCGGTTAAGTCATCAAGACCATGTTCGTGTGTATCGTCTAATCTTCGGCAAAGCTATGTTTTACTTCATGGAGGAATTAGCAAGCACGCAACATTGTGAAGGTCATGACCAAGAGGCTACAATCCATTACGCGACATCACAAGGATGCAATGCACGGAACGAAGAAGAAGGATTCAAGCTTTAAGGCTAAGCATTCATTGTGGAATTTGTGTCTTAGTTCATGAATTTATTACATGTGATTGAAGGAAGTTTTCTTGACCAACCGGCACTGCCGCGCCAATGCAAGTGAAGAAGACGGAGCTGCCGTGCCATGACAATAGCAGGACGGCGCTGTCGCGCCATTGCTGGGCTGCGCTACTGCGCCAGGCACGCAACACAAATTTCAAGGAACACAATTTGACTCGTTTTGACCATATTTCTTCCATTATTTTAGTAATTTTTGATATGTTTTCAAATTCTATTGTAATTTGAATTCTTTTAGATATAATTAGTAATTCTATTCCTTGTAGGAATTGGGGTTTATTCTATTAATATAAATAGAATACATGGCTTATGTAATAGACAACTTTTGATTAATAAAATTACTTTGTGAGATTTTCTCATCTTTATCTTTTGGTTCTTTAAGAATTCCTAGACTAGTTATTAATTTTCTTGAGATTCATTATTGACATATCATTCAACAATACATAGTTTGGTGTGACGTCTTCTATCACATCAATCGTCGATTGTACTAAGATTACCGCTTCAATATATGTCAGAGGTCAAGGTGTCGCTGGTGTCCATTCAACGCAGATCTCCTAACGCGGGTAATTGTACCAAGATTACCATCTACATATAGGCGAGGGGTTAAGGTGTTGTGAGCGATCCACCTTCATAACTTGTTGGAAACGGTCCGGACGACGACCACCTCACGCAAGCGTGTTGTGGAGTCTATCAGCACAAGGGAGCATGTTTGTTGTCTCCCGACTCTACCTTTCAAAGCATCCTCCCCTACCAGAGGATGTGTTGCATTATCTCATTCGCTAGTGTTCTTTACTGCCTATTCCCACAGAATGCTTCATGCTCCAAATACGTACAAAGTTACACAACTGAACTGATGTCAACCTTCTTTCTTTGTTCTCTCCCACACAAATTAAAAGACCAAATTAAATAGTTATCAGAACCATACCGGAACCGGTCGAGGCACTGGTTTAGTGGTTCATTAGTTTAACAGGTTCAACCGGTGGTTAAGCCTGTTGAGCCGGATTTTAATATTAAATAATTTAAAATATTTTATATGTAATCATATTCACTATTAAATAATATATTTTACCTACACAACATAGATTTAGTACGGAGAAAACTATATAGTACAATACCAAAGACTAACTTTACTCCATCTGTTAATAAATATAAGATAGATATTAATTTTTTAAATTTAACTTTTATATTGAGATCAATTTATTTAAACTTTGCCAATACATTTCATAATATTATAAACTATTTAACAAATAACACTTTATGAGAAATATTATTTTAAAACTTAAATGAATAGTGTCAATTTTAAACATGAATATGTTTCAAATTTACTTTTTAAAATTCAATATATGTCTAATATTTTGAAACGAATAAAATATTAAAATTCTTTTTAATAGCAAATAAATTAAAGAGTACAAAATAAAAAGAAGGAAATGACTCCACTTTAAACTAAATTTTCTTTTTATAAAAACAATACATTCCAAACACACTACTGTGTTGGCATATATCCCATATATTTTCATTGTTTCAAATATCACTAAAAAATTATTTGGCATCATAATTCCAAGCCAATTAAATTATATTAAAACTTTACTATAAAAGTAAGGCTTAAATATAATTTATTACACTAAACTATATGTCATATTTCACTTCGGTGATCCACTTTTCAATTTTGTCAATTAGATTATTGAAGTATTAATTTTTTTCACTTCGATCCAATTTAAGTTGCCACGTCATAAATTGATGACGTGGCCTGCTGACTAGGCAAACTAATGCTTATGTGTAATTAAAAAATATTATTTTAATTATATTTTCTAAACATCAAAGGTAAATATGTCAAATCATCATTAAATATAACCAAACCTAAAATCATTCTTTTTCCTCCTTCAATCAAGCTGAAAATCTACGTACTGCTGCTTTCTTCCCCCAATATTAAACATCTATCGATCCCAAAAATAAAATCCCTAAATCTACTATCTCCTTTGTTCTCTCTTTAATAAAACCTTAAATCTTGCCCATATCCTCTGTTTCTTTTTTAGATCTCCACACTTAATCAACCAACTCATCTTTCTATTATCAGAGCACAACTTTCGACACTCTAATGGGGCACCACTTTCCCTCTCATATCCTATGTTTTGTTCTTTTTCTGTGTTGGATTCTCATCGCCGCCGCGGTTGCTGAGAAAATAATGGTAGTAATCGGTTCCTTCTTCTCCATCGAGACATTTTTCACCAACTGATGATGATTGTGATTGTGAGATAAAGGCAGAGGTATAGGCATGGGAGGTAAACGCTGAACCGGAGTGGGACAATAAATTCGGGACACATTAGAAATCTGCTCCTTCTCCGCCGTTTGATGGTGATGTTGATGGGTAAATCATTGAATCATCGGCTCGATTCTTGGGTGCAGGTTTGATCCGGACGATGTTGGTTGTTCAGATTGGGCCTCTTCCGAGCAGGCATGACCGGTTCTGCTCCAATCGAAAGCAAGAAAATGAACTTCTTAAACTTGTTAATGGCGACATCCGTAATGACTCTGTAATCTGTATTATCGGAATCCATGGCGGCAGTAGCACAAGAAGAAATATTTGGGTTTTGATGATTATATTGTTGGGAGTGGAGAAAGAATTTTGATGAGAATTTTGGTACCATTAATTTTTCTGTGTTGGCTTTGGGAGGCGATGGTTTTGTTCGTGGTGGATGGTGTTCATGCCGGAATCGTTGATTCTTGAGCTAGGGCTTTTTTCGATCGAGTTTGGGCTATCGACTTTGGGGCTTCGTTTAGATCCATTGTTATTGATCTGAAGATTTTAATTTGTTTAATTTGTCTGAATAAATTTTGTTGTGACCATTTTACCCTCTATTTTATCAAAATTGTTTAATCCATAATTAAAAAGTATTTTTTTAGCCACATCAGTTGACTAATGGCCCACCTAAATAACCACGTCATCAATTTATGACGTGACAACTTAAATTGGACCGAAGTGGAAAAAATTAATACTTCAATAATCTAATTGACAAAATTGAAAGGTAAATCACCGAAGTGGAATATGACCTATAGTTTAGGGTAATAAATTATATTTAAGCCTAAAAGTAATGTTAACCAACAATCCAAATTATGCAGGAAAAAAAGAAATAAATGAATAAGTTCACATGCACCTAGAGATGTGTGAAAGAAATATGCTTTGGCATATTCCAATCCACTCTCTCATCTATTCAATAAATCTCCCTTATCCCAAATAATATGGGGATTTGGAGTAAGTTAACATAATAATATGCAACTTCTCTATGCATTATCTTCTTCTTACGCAAATATTTAGCTTTTCATTCTTCTCCAAATTTCTTTCTATACTACTACTCCCTCCATTCCTAAATAAGTGACGTTTTAGAGGGTTTCACACTTATTAAGGAAGTCATGTATTGCTCCAATTCTGTCATTAAGATTGATATGTATTACCACAATTATCCTTGCATTAATTAAGAAAATATGTATAAAGTTGCCTAGATAAATGAGATAGAAAGATACTTGAGGTAGATAGAAAAATACTTGAGGGCAATAGAGGAAAAATTGTAATTAATGCTTCCTAGAAATTTGTTAACGTCAAATATATTGAAAAATTTTGAACTCCCTAAAACGTCATTTATTTAAGAATGGAGGGAGTAATATTTTTCTAATTATATAATGCAATAGCTTTAACTATATTTCTCATTATTCACTACTATAGAAGGTTTGCAAGGATGAGCTATGGAATAAAGGAGAGGATGTAGATCAAGGAGGAAGAAACGAGAATATGAAAGGAAAAACTAAAGTCGATCCATTTTTTTGTAAAATTCGTCGGTACAAGCGGATTTTCAAAAAATCGGCCGGTTTATACACATTATCCCGGTCTATATGCAAATGCGGTATATTAAGAGAATCGGACCGGTTAGGGTGCCGGTTCCTGGTTCAACCGGTCCGATCCGGTTAATGCCACAGTATAACCTTAACTCACTTTAAGCAAAAATTGCACCAGAGATTTGAGATTTGTGGCTTGTCTCTGAAAGTGAATGAAGCACGTTAAATAACTCACTCTAGAAGCTACCCTAAAAAAAATATGACCCTCCTATTATCTTATCAAGGTGAGTAAAGTAAACAGAACAAAGGCCTTAAAATTGATAAATTTTTCTACGATGTGATCGAAATCTATATCCACACATATATGAGAGAAGCGTCTCTTATGACTCTCCACAATATAATGAATGGAATGCCAATTCTTATTTATTATAAATGGAATTAAAATTGTTAAATTATGTGAAAAATTTCCATTCTGGGACATTCATCTAAACCTTATGGGTATTTTAACTATTTGATTATTTTCGACTATTGGTTTAGATCATGAACTGGCTGGAAAAAAGCCACTAAAGTAAGATATAAATCTGACACGTGTACCTTGTTTTTTCAGATGTACAATGGAGTAAAATATAGGGAAAACTGTGAACACAAGGATGCATGACGCTAAATGAGTACACATATATGTGATTACAAGGCCCAACTAAAAATTAAAAACTAAGCGTACAAATTACCAAGCTAGCACCTTAAAAGGTTCAAATTAGGTGCAACATAATAACTACACCTACACAACACAAAGCCTGGTGACCCCTTTCCTTTTGTGGATGAAGAAGTGGGCCCCACTACTAATATGACTTGGTGAACAAAAAAAAGGGGGCAGGTTGAGACGGTGAGAAAAAAGAATTTATTTTTTTCTTTTAGATCAAGAAAGGAATAAATTCAGGGGTAATTTGACACTTTGACTGTACAGTAAGGTTAATACTATAAAAGCAACCACGAGTCTCTTAATTATAATCCAAAACTAAATCTTATCTGTCCATATAAAATAGTGTACTGCTTGTAGAACAAAAATAATTTACATATCAGCAAAATTAACACGTCACTAACATAATAATTTATAAATTGGCTGTCTAAGTTTTCATTTAAAGACTCGAGGCCAGAGTTACCAGATACTCTCATAATATTGGTACTTGCGTACCCAAACAGGATACTCTTACGTACCAATACTCTAAATTAAGTGTACCGAAAAATTTCTATAATTGCACAAATATCAATATTATAACTTAATATTGAATGCTCAAACATTACATTTGTACTAAAATATTTATAAAACAATCAACTTGTTGATTCAACTAAAAATCTTCTATAAAGTTTAGGTTTATTACATTTAGATTCTAAGAGAATTCCTAACTATAAGAACTTATATAAAGATACCCTAGCGTATCGCGTTTAAGCTATTTAACGTACCCGTATTCGTAACGAAACGTACCACGTTACAGGTAACAGTGCATGAGGATAATATGTACACCCGTTCAATGACAGGATTTGCAATGAGTTTATCGTACTTCTGCCAATTTAATGAATTTCATTGCTCCTATCACCTCCTTAATATATACACGTTATCAACTTTTGAAGAGGTAATATATAAGTGAAATCAATGATGGGAGGAATAACCAGATGATGCCTCAAAAGTATACAAATATTAATTTGAGCAGGAAAGATTATCAAATAAAAAAGAACATGGTACTTACAACTTCTCCCACCAATCACTGAATCATTGTATCTAGCATCAACAATGTGATAAGTTCCAGCAATAATATCCATAATGAGGGTGGCCAGCTGAGATGTCAATATCATTGGGTCAATCCCCGAGTCCATCAGCTCTCTGGCTCTTTTTACTGTTTCTACTGTGTCGGAGGACATTGCTAACTCCAATAGTTCTAAGAGCTTCTCATCAGAAACAACTCCCACCTACAAACATGAAAGAAAATTACAAAAATGAACTTGAACCACGCAACTAAAGCAAAATCATTCATAATTATCCAATGATTGACCACCATAATGTGCTAAAATTACAATCTGTCTCTCCCTGTTTCAGAGAACAAAAAAAGAGAGAATGAAAAACAACAGGCGTACACAAGATTGTAACTTCAGCCACCTGACCAAGATTCAGCCCTCACAGTGTGAATTTTATTAGGACGAGATCAAAAACAAGAAGATTAATTATGACCCTCAAAATAGACAATGTAAAAGGAATCAAGGACAGTACAAACTCACAAGTTCATTCACCAGAGAAGTCGTGATTCTTTTGCCCAACAAAGTCAACTGATCTAACATAGTTTCTGCATCTCGTAGAGAACCATCCACATTCAGAGCAATCAATTCTAATGCATCTGATTCAACATCTAAATTCTCATCAGCTGCAATCTTTCTCAACCTGGAAACAATATCACCATCTTTGATTTTGTTGAAGAGGTACTTCTGGCACCGTGACAAAACAGTGCGAGGCACATTGTCAATATCAGTTGTTATGAATATGAACACTACACGTGGAAGTGGTTCCTCAAGAAACTTAAGGAATGCCAACCAAGTCTTTGCAGGTAACAAGTGACACTCATCAATAATAAAAACCCTGTAAAGCGAAAAGGCCGATGGAGTACCCACTGACATGTTTTTCAAGAGATTACCAACTCTACCAATTCCCTTCTTGTTGGAGCCATCAACTTCTGTAAGATCCTGACTTTTTCCAGAAATGAAATCGTCACATTTACTGCAAACCCCACAAGGCTTAGTTTCCTCCTTGGCAAGGCAATTCAAAGCAGCAGCAAAAATCCTGGCAGTCGACGTTTTTCCAGTACCACGGGGACCTTGGAAAAGATAAATAGGTGCAATCCTTCCCCTCGGAATCGCATTCATAAGGGACTGAACCACAATATTCTGCCCAATCAATTCCTCAAAGAACATTGGTCTATACTTCTGGGTCAGGCTACTAAGATTCTCGGGAGTACTTTCTGATTCTCTTTCCTCATTTAGAGCTACTAGCTCCAACCCTTCTTGACTCCGACAGCTTGCTGACCACCTCCTGCCATCTAATCGACTCAAGGCCTCCAAATCAAGCTCCCCATAGTTTGTGGAGAGCTCATCATCACTCTGCCCAGTTCCTAGTGATGATCCACCTTTGCCATCACCGCTACTGGTTAGCAAAGGAATTAGACCCTGAGCAGTCCTGGATCCGACTCTCTTCTTATTGGAACCCAAGGATGCTCCACGACGTCGTCTATGATACATTGTTTGACTTCCACACAAAATGCTGCTTCCTTTCCTCCTCAGAGTATCAGAAAGTGATGGGGAATAACAACTCCCACATGCCCCTCTACGCTTTGATGTGCTCCTCTTAGACCAATAACATGGTATCCCACATCCCTGGCGGCCTGGTAAATTGAAATGGTCATCCACCTCATCATCCCCATCATTGGAAAACTCAGTAGTTGCATCCCATGACCCAACTGTGCTCGGATTTCTAACACGATACAAATTAAAAGAACTCGTAGACATTGCAGGGGTACTATATACGAATAAGAAGAGTCGCCCCTTTTACTACCTTTCAGCAATTTCGAGGACTTAAGCCGTGCCAGCAGTGGTGATTCTGCCGAATATCGACGTAAATCCTCAGAATTTAAGTAGTCCCCTGTATCATCAGATTGATCAACTAAACTCACTGAATCATCCCTCCTCAAACCCAAAGGCACAGACTCTGAATCTTGCTTCGAACTCTTACTAAGCACAATCTGTTGCTGCAAATGGCATTTCAAAAAAGCAGCAGAATGTACACTCTTCTTTACCTTCTTCTTCATATGATTCCTCCTAATTGATGGTGTTATAGTTGCATCTTTACTTTTAAATATCATTGAAGCATACCTATCCACAATATCACTCTTTGAATCCCCACCCCCATTTCGTGCATCGCTCATGCTATCATCAACACTCTCCCCCACCACCGAAGACAAATCATCACCATCCTCAATCCCATCATCATCATCATCTGCAGCAGCCTCACCCCTTTTCACATATCTTAGTCTCTGATCCTTTGATTGCACACTTTTTTCGCTCTCCGATTTTTGAGCTTTCCAATTATACAAAAACACCCTTTTCTCCTTCCCCCTCCCACAACTACCATTATTATTCTCAACTTGCAAAGGAACCTCAAAACTATTATTATCACCACAAATTTTACTACCATTACTATTATTCCTATAATGATGATAATAATGGTTGTTTCCAGTTGAAGGCGATGCTGCATTTGCAACAACCGCTATAGATCTACCTGAACTTAAAGGTGACCGCCACGTCGAAGTGGTGCCAGGATCTCTAAGCACCCTTGCAGCTTTTCGGATTTGAGTAAGTTCTTTCTTCAAATGGAGATTGCTCGGATCAAACCCACCAATTCCTCCAACCCCATTAACTCCACCGCGCATTTCTGACATTATTACTCCCCCTAAAAACTCCTTTATTAGTTCAGAATTAATAAACAAGAAAGAACCCTCATATAAATGTATACACAAATTACATGAAGATACATAAATTTGTATATATTACACAGAAGTGTAATAAATTTTTTGTTAATAATAGAATGGTATCATTTTGATAGTAAATAAGTTACAGATCTGATCTGGGTTTTTCTTAAAATAGAACTTCTATCAATTAAAGAAAGATGGGGAAGAAGGGGCTGAAAATGTGCTAATTAAGTAAATCAGTAAATGGGGACTAGGGTTTTAGTTGGGAACCCCAATGGAAGAAGGGTTAGAGAGAGAACACACAAAAATTGATGAAAATTTGAAGAGAGAGAATTCTCTACTTCTCCCTCCAAACCCGCTCTCTGAACATCCTTTCACAGCTCTAAAAGATTCTGTCTTGTAATTTTATTGCGCTTGTCTCGGAGTTTTAAATTTTTTCTTCTATTTTTCATGTTTTGTTATTACATGATGTGATGTAAGAAAATTTTACAAAATACTTTCTATAAATTATAAAAATTAAAGAAACTAATATATTATCAATTTTTTAATTGTCAGTTACATAAACAAGTATTAATAATAAACCGATGATTATTTTACAGAAATATGTAATAAATAGATTCTCGTATAATTCTATTTAATTTGTATCGGTATCATCCATAATTATAATTCATTACAAATTGTCATAATACATAATAGGACTTTAAAATTATTATTGCCTTTTGAAAGTTTATTTGAAATATTTTTAAATTTAAAATTATGATGGTTCATTAAAAAATACGTACAAAACAATTAATTTTAATAATTTACGATTTTCGTCATTAAATAAATTAATAAAAGAGAAATTTATGTCAATTTTGAACTTAAAAATATTTATGTTAAATTGATTTTAAAATATTTAATAATGATTAGTGTGAACATTTAGTATATGTATATTTTGGAATTTTACAAATTAATTGCAGGAAATGATTAAGAAAATAACTAGTGGGGCTGATTTAGAGGATGCCAGATCTTCTGTCCCCATTTTTTCTGTCTCTTTTGTGTCTCTCCACTTGAATTTTGACACCTAAACTCTTACTTTACACCAATTAACTCTAAAATTAAATAAAATACCAGATGTCAAAATTTAAATGGAGATAAAAAAAATGAAAACAGAGAATTTAGAGAAGTAAGGTTAGTCAAAAGTGGTAAAGTCAGATGAGAACTAAACATAAATATTATTGTAATTAATTACCAATTGAAGAAATACACATGTAAAATAATTACTATTCACTAAGGACCTTTTTGTATCATGAATATTCTCTCATAAGGGCCAGTCAGTTTGGTAGGAAGCCAAACTATGAAATATAATTATTAAGTATAAGCCAAATGTACAACTGTACTTCAATTATTAATTAATTTGTACATTTGTGGTAGGGTAATAATAAAAAAATCATAAATTCACAACAGAAAATAATATTTTTCATGTGAAAATTATCGCTATAGATCTTATAGCGACAGTTTTCACCGTCGTTATACATCTATAGTGACACTTTTTATGTGGAAATATCAAAAAGTATTGTGAAATTATCAATTTCAATTTCCAACTTTTTTAGCATTTGTACATGCAAAAATGATGTACAATTATACATTCGTGGGAAAAACATAAAGAAAAAAAATAAGGTGGGCAGCTCTTTGTTATAAACTAATAATGCTAGCATAGGTAGCATTAAATGTTTTACACCTAATCTTTCTTATTTAACATCAATTAACTTTAAAATTAAATAAGAGGTCAGATATCAAAATTTAAGTGGGGGACACAAAGGGGACAAAGGATCTGCTCTCCCTTTGAAGAGTGTCACCAACTCAGAATCAATCTTCGGTAGCTCTAATGCAATTATTGGGGAAGAATCGAGAATCCGTGCATTGCGTGGACCAAAGGCATTAGCACACATGTTTGGAACTCAAAATGTTAAGCTATTAGGTCTTAGGTCCATTCATTATTAATACACATATTTAACACAAGTGTTTGTATACAGCAGACAGATTTGTAATCGTATATCTCATTATCTAATTCTTATAGATTTTGTTATATGTTTTTCAACAATACTATATCATATTTAGCCTTCTTTTTTTTTTTTGCAAAAAGGTCCATTCATGTGTATGTATTAGGTCTTAGGTCCAATTGGCTTGTGATTTCTTGACATTTTCTACATTGAGAAATTCTATTTTTGAAATCTAACATTTAAAAAATTCTTTATTATCCCTCAATTCCACAATTAAAAAGTTAGAAAAATAAATACTTCCTCTGTTCCACAAAAATAATTTTAATTGCAATTATTATTACTATTTTTTTATAAAAAATCATTTTTTGTATTGATAGTACTAATTAATAACACAACGTCCTCAATGTATTTATCACAATGAATTTCATTATCATGTCATTACTATTTAAATAATAATGGATTATTCTAGGAGTAAAACGAGACTCTTTTTGTAAAATGAGGGTGTAATTTTTTAGAAAAATTTGGGCTTTGGCTGGAGAAAAGATAATTATTATGTGAGTCTCTATTGCAATTATTTTGAGATAAAAAAGAATGAAACAAGAAAATGATAATATTTGTGAAATGGGGAGCTAGCATGGCTATCTTATCCACTCTATCATATTAACCTTATCCTTATTATAATTTCAATAAACACAAAGCCAAACAAGAACTGCCACAAACAGCAAAGACAATTGAGTAAAGTCAATATATGAAGAATTATACATATTAATTTTTTTTCTTTTTCAAGATCTCATGTATTATTTGTTTAATTATAGCCAGCCAGCCCAGAATTGACAGTAAAGCTTTTGCTTAAACTTTGTTGAGTAGAGTCCAAATCTAAAGCTTTATTTATTGAAGTCATGTGATGAGGCCAACTACATCCCCTTTATTATAAGCCACAAATTAGAAGGCATCTTTCTCTCAATTATTCTCATCCATATGAATCATGTTTTTTTTTTTTTTTTTATTATTATTATTATTAGTATGGGAAAAATGTATGTATGCGGTTATACAATCTGCGTTCGGTATGGCGACGGTTTTTTAATATAAAATCGTCATATACTATTATTATGTCTTCTGTGACGGATGAACCAGATTATCATAACTTAAAAAATCGGTCACCATATTATTATTAATGATATAAGATCTACAAATTTACTAATTAATTAATCTCTTTCACATACAAACGTGATTGTGTAGTCAAGCATGAATTTTGTATTGATTATAATCCATACATAAACATGCTACTCAGTTTGTTTTTAGAAAATGGTATGTTCTCCTTTCATTTGCCAAAATTTATAAATTGTAAGGATAAATTTAAATTTTTTTTTTATTTCTATTTTCATGTTAATAGTGTGACGACATGATAATGAGATTGGGATAACGCATTTAAGAAAATTGTGTCATTTAATGTTATCATCAAAAGAAATGTACCTCTTTTTTGGATTTTTTTTTTTTTTTTTTACAAGTGACGCTCTTTTTATAGAATAGATTGGATGGTGATCCATAATAAGTACTTATTATGAATCACCGTCATTAACGTACCAACGGTCCGGTCAATTTTATAACTGAAAAATTCACGTCCGCTATTATTAGTAGCGAAAAACGAATTTATATACATTATTAATAATAGCGGATGTCTTCGTCCGAAGGTAGTCAACAAGAGAGTTTGCTAGACAAAATTTCTACAAACCTTAGTAATAGTAAAAACATTAAATTAAGAACCGATTAACCTAAAATGTTTTTTTGTTGTTGAAAAAATGAACCTAATGTCTTTAATTACACCATGAATATATTAAATAGAGTGAGAGGAGAGGAGATGAGAGTTATAGATATAAGGCAACAATTGACTGAGCACATGATAATGTTTTTAAGAATTTTGGCTAAATGGGGTTGTCCAAAGCAATAAGAACAAAAAGAATCCAATAAAATAGTAGTAGCAGTTTTAATAATGCTAGATAAGATACATTATAATTGAAACTGAATTTTAAATTTGACAAATGAAATAAACAGGGGCCCCTAGCGATAGAGAGGAAGAAAAAAAAGGGAAAAAAAAACTCTATACGGACATGAAAATAAAATTTCTTTTTGATGACGACCGGATCAAAATCTATCTAACACAATTTTTATTTTATTTTTTTGTAACATGCAAATTAGCTACTAACAAATCACGACAGAAAACCAATAAAATTTTTTTGAAATAAAAAAAAAAGAAGAAATAAATTGTTGATTGATCTTCTTTATAAAGGTTCCTTGGACTTGAAGAAGAATTTTAAAAAGATATAATTAATATTAGACGAGATATAGTTAAACTGGTTGAGTTATTTCATAGCATGTCACACCAATATATTACATCTCTTACTCGACACCTAGACAACGCTCATTTAACTACAATTTAGGATGGAAAAGTAGTTGGTGACAGTCGTAATAAATAGTCATTGAATTGTAATCTTGAAATTTGCCATCTTTTCAAGAAAAGATTACAAATAGTTGAGCTCACCTATGTATTGATTTTTTAAAAGAAATATGTAATGTAGAAGATCACCTTTACAATCTTATCTAATTATATATTGATGATGTATTTCACAACCGTAATAATTCGATAGAAAACTTTCACAACTCATAAAAAAAATATAATTTTCTGAAATGGAGTGAAATTCTGGTTTAGTCATTGCAAGAATCAATGTTCATGTATTTGCTATGATAATTGAAATAGACATCATTTCTCAGCACAATCTGCAAATTTTGTGGCTTGTTTTGGCAGGCGGTTCTCTTTCTATTCCTTAATGATTGGATATTCAACTTACATGAACTCGTATACTTGTGACTTGTGTTGGGCTGCTTTTTTCATGTACAACTTCATCATGTAAAAACAATGCTTTTCTTAACAGAGATGATTTCACCAAGTCTATCTTCTTTCATACCAACAGATGTTTCAAGTTTTATATACAAAATGAACAACCTATATTGTATAAAAAAAGGTTTACAACCCAGGCTTTACATCAAAGTGAAGAAATCTTTCTTAAAAAGAAGCCTACTTCTCCCCTTAATTTGGTCTTCAGTTAACTGCAGAATAAAAGATCCTCATCTTCGTGAAAATTTGGATAGCATGTAGACCACCAAGAACAAAACTAGTGCGAAAAGAACCACATGCACAACATGGCTCGAGCCACTCTGGATAATACTCATGTTCAATTTCCTCATGTTGTTCTTCACCCCTGCTTGAGCTTTGATCAGCATCATTTGCTGTTTAAATAGAGAGAGTAATGTTAATAACCAATACATTCAAGTAATCAAGGGAGGTAATAATTTCACCAAAGCAGGATGCATATGTAAAGCCCCATATGAAATTTATTAGGGGTACCCGACCCATTTACCAACACTAGTTTATTAATAGTGTTGAACATGTCGACCCTTTTAACCGTTTAGTGCACAAATTAAATTTTTTTAAAAAAATACAACCTCATTTACTTATTTATTGAATAATACACTATTTAATCATTACAACAATATATATTTAACAAAATACAAGATAACATGCTTAGAAAAGTAACTAAAAAAAAGTAAAAACTCAATATTTAAGATAAATTATAACTCCATATTTATTTTCTAATTATTTTAAATAAACATGACAGGGAAACCGTTTATATTCATATTCTATGTCGTGTTTGAGTATTGTTAACAATTGGCACCCCTAATATGAATAACATAAAGGGAGGTAACATAAATGAGAATATTGTGTTGCAACTTACAGACAATATCACAAACAAGTACATTGGCTGAATGTTATTTATTTGTGGAAGGAAAAAAATATACACTTGAAGGGATGCCAAATGCAATTGCGACCATATGTGATCCAACCCCCAAGAGTCCTGCCTAAAGATCTCTCCAAGTGGGCATCAGATGTTAATTTGACCACAGAATCCTCTCAAAGAACTTTTCAGATGTGTGAAGTAAATGATCATCCACCAAACCAGATCGGCAGCTTCCAAGATTAGCACCTCTTGTCGATATAATTTGGTATTATTTATTTACTATTTTTTGGGATAGGTGATGGGATCATTATGGTTACTTAAACTCAATAGATGGCCCTCTCATATTCTTAAGATTTATAAAGTTGAATTTTGAGGTGCAGTGCATGAACAAATTCATACTACATCTAGACGATGAAATTAAGTTACGAATATATTTCTTTCAAAATCAAGTTACAATATACTCCTCAGTCCCAAAAGTATAGTCTCATTTGACCTTTTTACATGTCAAGGTTAGGCAACAACACACTTGGACAAAATTATTCAATGATTCATCAACTTTACAAAAATAAATAAATTGTGATTGGAAAAAATTTACCTTGATTAATATAATCCCATTATAAACTAGATTCCTTCTGTTCCTTTCTAACCCATTTTAAACTTTTATGATTTTATCAAAATGTAGCTAAATTTAATATTCACATAATTAACAATTAAATGTAGCAATACCTAAATCCAATTTAGACAAGGCATCTTATTGTTAACCGAAGTTATCCAAAACAAATAAAAAATTTCAAAAACTAAAGAGCATGAAGTTGATGGTGTACCAGCTGATTAATAGCATCATTCTGAAATTTCGCTTCTGACCCAATTTCTTGAGCTACCTGCAGCACTATACTTGAATAAGAGTTCACATAATAGAATTCCTTTGGTAACAATAATAAGAGTAAAATTTATAAGATCACAAATGGCATGCAAACTAAAGTAAAACCAAATTACCAATAAAATGTAAAATTTCAAGCTGCAAAGATGCTGGAAGCTCTTGATTAGTTTGAGTAGACGTTTTTTTTATTTTTAAAATTAACTAAAGAACATTTTCCAAGCGTACAAGTTGAATCTCGAAAGTCTAGTTAAACCTTCTATTCTTCATTCACATCCAAAATTCCAAATAAAACATCTAAAACAGAGGAGTCATTCTTAATTTATTTGAAATTTACTATCTCAAGGCTTAGATATTCCAGAACCTACCCTTCAACCACTAAGCAATGCAAGACAAAAGAAAATATTTAAATGATAAAATCCTTCATTCTATGGTATTTATGTAACAAATAATTGGTGCCACAACCGGTTCATCCACTACTCTAGTGCTCTGCAATAGCATAATATGTTCTAAATCATCTTGAACCTAATTCCTAACATATATAAAATTAACAATTATGGATCTTTTGTCAACCATTATGTCATTTACTTTCTTTTAAATCTTGACTTGTAAGTTATAACAGCTTTGTAAAGAAAAAAAAATCAATTGGGTTTCAAAATCGGATAATACCATAACCCGTCTGAGTCTCCTCCTGACCTCATTCACAAAACCAACAAATA